>PJEM01018782.1:0-17797 GCA_004023845.1 Helogale parvula | reverse complement strand
CGGCCGCCGCACTGGGCCGCCAGGGCCCGCAGCGCGCGGTTGTCGGTGTCGCGCACGTAGTCGTGCAGCGAGGCCCCCTCCAGGTCCTCCCGGCGCGTGAAGACGAGCACGGTGCGCGCCAGGACGCCGGCCCCGAAGAGGTCAAGGAGCCCGCGCGCCGCCTCCTCGTCCTGCGCCGTGAAGCGCCCCAGCTGCGTGATGAGCAGCAGCGCGTGCGGCCCGGGCGCAGAGAGCAGGTAGCAGCGGGCGCGCTCGGCGCAGTCCGGGTCTGCGCTGTGGCCTCGCGCGCTGAAGATGTCGGGGGTGTCGGTGACCTCCACGCGCCAGGAAGCCCAGCGCCGACTGCCCACGTCGCAGCGTCTGGTCACAGGCGTGGCCGCGAGCCTGGACGGGAAGCGCCTGTGTCCCAGGATGCTGTTGCCCGTGGCGCTCTTGCCCGCCCCGGTCCTGCCGGCCAGGATGAGCCTGAGCCTGGGCTCATGCGCCAGCGGCTGCTCCTCGTCGTTGTCGTAGGCACCTGTGAGGACAGAGTAACATGGGCCACAAGTTTTCCAGTGCAGGTACAGCTGAGGTGGAGCTCCGGGGCGCCTCCCACCGTCTGCTGTTCCAGCCAGGCCTTCCCTGGGCGCTCTGGCCAGAGCTTGTGCGACTCCGAGGGCATCACCGGGCCCCTGTCTTCCATCTTTGGCCTCAGCACGTGCACCTGTCCTGCTGCAGCCCCGGTGCACATCGCTCTCCCCTTCCATGGTCTTAGGCCATGACTCCAGCTGACCTTACCTCTGGTTGTCCACAGGTGCAGGGCTGTTGGATACTTGAGGACTGCCACGGTCTCTGCCAGACTTATCCCAGAGGCCACCCCGGCGAGGAGAGGCGGGAGGGCATAGAAGGCCCCCGAGTGAAGGGCTGCCTGGAGTGTCAGCAACCTGGGTTGTAGTCACAGCCCAGGTGTGCCAGGATGCCTGGGGACCCTTAGTGTCAGCGTTCAGCCTCGGGTGCACAATGGGAGGGGTGATGGAGTTGTTTCTCTCAGTGTTGCTCAGAGGATTAGGTGACAGGATCTCTTTCCTTTTCCCTTCCCTCTCTCCCCCCTCCGCAGTCCTCCCCCCCCCCCCCATTTCTATGAAACCTGCTGCCAGTGGGATACCCTTAACCTCCATCCTTGTATCCTTGTTCACTAACACATTCTACCCTGAAACCGCATTCCCTCTAGTTCATGGTCTCACCCCCTCCGCTATTCTGTGCGAATCAGAGATTTATTATCCTCCAAGGCACAGACTAGTCAAAGCACGAATCGTCTCACAGTAGGGCCAGGGCAGAGGTCTAGCAAACATGCAAAGCCGAGGCTCTTGCTGTGTCAGCTCAGCATGGGGACACGTCTGGGATCTGTCTCTGTTCAGTCTTGAGTTAGCCCATGGCCTTGTGACCCAGAGCTGATGCCCATGGACAAGTGTGCACGGAGACGAGGTCTTACCGTAGGCATTTTCTTCATCTCGTGCCATCTTCCGTCCTCCCATGCCGACCTGAAAGAGTTCCAAACACAACCTGTTTGTTCCTTCCTTCCTTCAGTCACTCATCATTACTGTATAGGTGGAACTCCCTCAGGCGGCTCAGGCAATGTCCAAACAGGTGGTGACATCCCAGGTGTAAGGTCATGGTTCCTGCCCTCCCCTGAACGTCAGAATTTGGAGAAGAACCCCGGGAGGACCTGGCTGGTGTTGGATCAATCCCGTGAGATCACTTGGTGAGCCTGGTTGGTCTTTTCAGGGGCCCCGAATGC
This sequence comes from Helogale parvula, assembly GCA_004023845.1. NCBI lineage: Eukaryota > Metazoa > Chordata > Mammalia > Carnivora > Herpestidae > Helogale > Helogale parvula. The sequence goes on along the minus strand of PJEM01018782.1, from coordinate 16,020 downwards.
AAAAGACAGAGGGGAGGTGATACCTCGTCCTCTGTGTCGGTGAGGGAGCCTCAGCGGCTAATTTTGCAGTAGTTTCTGCAGTGGCGTACGCTGTAGGCACTAAGTTTTCCCTGGAGATTTCGCAGCCAGGAGACATTTTGGAAAACCCTGAGAATCAGGTGAATTGCTCAGTTACTTTGGGAACCACCTTAGGGGGATTGGCCTGGGGAATAAAACAACAAGATATTTTGCATTTTCTTTTTGGAAATTGGAAAAAAACACCGATCTCCCATGCTGATCTGAAGAGCCTGTGTGATCTGCTCTCAAAAAAAAATCAAATAGTTTGGCTCATGTCATTTGTGGAGATGTGACCCGTGTGCTGGAGCATGGGTCACTCCTTTCTGTCTCCTAGTGTTCTTGCCCCAAATCTGAGGCTTCTCAAAGTAAGCAGTGACAGAGAGGAGCCAAGATGGCGGAGATGAAGGGAGCTCTGTAAACTTTGTCTGCCTCATCTATCAAACTGAGAACGATATTACTCTAATCTGCAAGAGTGGAAGGAGAAAATACAGACTCCAGAAAGAAGACAACCTCAAAGATACCGGAGTGAGTGAATGCAAACTGGGGAGATTGGAAAATGGGCCAGCTGGAGACAGGCAGGGGAGATGGGAGCCCTATCCCAACATGGGGCAAGTGCGTGGAGCCCCCAGAGACAAAGGGAAGAGAAAGAGAAACTGAACACGCTCATAGTCTCTGGGGAAGAGATAACGTTTAACTGCACTGGAGAGAGAAACTCTCACCTCATATATAATTGCTGGGTAGCTCAAATCCCGAACCCGGGTGGCACAAGGGAAAGAATAGCTTCCAGCCCTGTGCTATCCCTGCGGGGAGTTGGTGGCTGTGGCAGCACCTCCAGGGGCGCTCACTTTGACCTTGGCTGCGGGAGTGGGAGCACTAACCTCATTTCCATGATGCATCTTGCCTCCAGCATTGCCCGCGCAAATCCCCAGTCCCAAGTGCCAACAGGGAAGAAACAGCCCCCACCGCTACACAATCCAGACAGGGAGTTGGCAGCAGTGGAGGCTGGCCTCACACTTCAGATGCAGGAGCTCGCAGCTCATTTCCAGCAGCGCCCTGCATCTTGGGCAGCAGCAGCGGGAATCCTAGTCAGGGCCAAGAGAAACTCATCTCTCCCCCAACGCGATCGTGATCCCTGCTGGCAGCTGGGAGTCCACAGCGTCTGTGAGGATGTGTACTTCGCCTCCTGCTGTGCACCTCACCTCAGGCAGCACACCTTGCCTCAGGCAGGGGCAGAGCAAATCCCAACCTGAGCCAAGAGAAACTGATCCCTCCCCCTAAGAAGACAGCCAACAAAGCAAGTACGTCTCATCTGTGGTAGCATAAAAGTACATGCTCTCAGACTTTGAACCAAGGCAGATCTGGAAAATACAAGCTGGCTCAGCTGCAGCACAAGGAGATCAGACTCATTAGAGTGGCCTACAGTGCTTAGTTTCAGCCGAGCTTGGCGTGCCACCATTCTACTCTCTGCAGCTGCCAAGGCGGAGCTTCTGAGAGCAGCCCCCAAGACCTACTACTCCAAACCACGTCTATCCGCAAGGGGGAACTGCTTTTTTTTCTTTTTTTCTATCTTGTTTCTTCTTTTTGTACTCATTTATTATTATTATTACCTTTTTTACTTAAAATTAAAAAAATTTTTTACTCCTTAATTTCCTTTCTCCTTTGTGCCTCTTTTTTTTCTTTCTTGCAATCCAGATATATTCTCCTATATCTCATCTTTATCTCTCCCCTCAACTGTTCATACACTTTTAGAATGTCCATTTTCCTTCGTTGTCTCTGACCCCCTTTATTTTCTTTTTCTTCTCTTCTCTTTATCTCTTTCCTCTGAATTTTTTTCCTTTCCTCTCCCCCTTTTAATTTGTTTCTTTGTTTGATTTGTCTGTACGTTTGTGTGCTTCTGTTCCCTCTGTGTTTGTCTGGCTGTCTTCCTTCTTAGGGCTACCCCAAGAAACAAGCCAAAGTGTGCATGACGGCGAGTCCCTAATATCGCTGAGTAGGGAAATAAAATATTCAAAGGCACAACAAGAGAAACTGAGAGACACCATTAAAAGAATATTTCCAGAAACGACAGGCCCAGGAGTCAATAAGCCTCCTTTCACAGAGCAATATAACAGCTGTACAGTGCACAATGATCCTTTTAAAGCTGACAAGAGACAGAAAACTAGCAAAAATTACAAAATGAAGGAACTATCCCCTGAAAAACCTCCAGGAAGGAGTCACAGCCACAGAACTGCCTAAGGCAGATCTAGACAACATACCAGATCAAGAATTTAAAAAACTTGTCATAAAATTAATCGCGGGGGTTGAAAAAAGCATCAAGGAGCAACTGAGACAATAACTAGGAACTTTGACAATAGGTGTAAGAGGTTAAAAAAAGGCTATAAATTAGGTGAATAATAAAATGGAGGCAGCCACCTCAAGGATTGATGAGGAAGAGAGAAGAATAGGTGAATTAGAAGATATAGTTATAGCAAAAGAGGAAGCTGAAAAAAAGAGAAAAAAATTGATCGAGGAGCAGGAAAGGAGAATTTGAGACCCGAGTGATACAATCAAATGGAACAACATCCGTATCATAGGAATTCCTGAAGAGGAAGACAGAGAGAAAGGTCCTGAAGAGATACTAGACCAAATTATAACTGAGAATTTCCCAAATCTGGGGAAAAAAAATAGACATTCAAATTCAAGAGGTACAAAGAACCCCCTTAAGATGTAATTTGAATCGACCTTCAGCACAACATATCATAGTGAAACTGGCAAAATATAAAGATAAAGAGAGAATTCTGAAAGCAGCTAGGGAGAAAAGGGTCCTCGCGTACAAAGGGAAACCTATCAGAGTGGTTACAGACCTATCTAATGAAACTTGGTAGGACAGGAAGGAATGGCAGGAAATCTTCAATGTGATGAACAGAAAAAATATGCAGCCAAGAATTCTTTACCCAGCAAGCCTGTCATTCAAAATAGAAGGAGAGATAAAGGAGTTCCCAAATAAACAAAAATTGAGAGAATTCATGACCACCCAACCATCCCTACAAGAAATCCTAAGAGGGACTCTATGAGAGAAATGTTGCAAAGAATACAAGGTGACAGAGACACCACTTTCAACATGAATTCTAGGGAGAACACAATGACTCTAAACCCAAATTTTCCAAAAATAACACTGAATACAAATAGACTGAATGCTCCAACCCAATGACACAGGGTAGCAGAGTGGATAAAAAACCAAAATCCATCTATTTGCTGTCTACAAGAGACTCATTTTAGACCTGAAGATACCTTCAGGTTGAAAGTAAAGGAATGTAGAAATATCTATCATGTGACTGGAAGTCAAAAGAAAGCCGTAGTAGTCATACTTCTATCAGACAAACTGGACTTTAAAGTAAAGGCAGTAACAAGAGATGAAGAAGGACATTATATATAATTAAAGGTTCTCTCCATCAGGAAGAGCTAACAATTATAAATATCTCTGCTCCAAATTCGGGAACGCCCAAACACATAAAACAATTAATCACAGACAGAAACAATCTTACTGATAAGAATGTGCTAATTGCAGGGGACTTGAATACTCCAATGAGAGCAATGGATAGATCAACCAGACAGAAAATCACTAAAGAAACAAAGGACCTAAATGACACATTGGAACAGACGGAATTGATAGATATATTTAGAAGTCTGCATCCTGAAGTTAGGAAATTCACCTTCTTTTCGAGTGCACATGGCACATTCTTCAAGATAGATCACATACTAGGGCATAAAGCAGCCCTCCACAAGTATAAACGAATAGAGATCATACCATGCACACTTTCAGATCACAATGCTATGAAACTTGAAATTAACCATAGGCAAAGTCTGGAAAACCTCCAAAAATGTGGAGGTTAAAAATCACCCTACTAAATAATGATTCGGCTAATTAGACAATTAGAGAAGAAATTAAAAATATATGGAAACCAGTGAAAATGAAAATACAACAATCCAAAACCTCTGGGAAGCAGCAAAGGCAGTCCTAAGAGGAAAGTATATTGCAATCCTGGCCAATTTCAACAAACTAGAAAAAGCGCAAATTCAAAATCTAACGGAGCACCTACTGGAACTAGAAGGGAAGCAGCAAGAGCACCCTAAACCCAGCAGAAGAAAAGAAATCATAACGAACAGGGCAGAAATAAACAATATAGAATCCAAAAATCAGTCGAGCAGATCAATGAAATCAAGAGTTGGTTCTTTGAAAAAATAAAAAAAATTGATAAACCTCTAGCCAGGCTCCTCAAAAAGATAAGAGAGCACCCAGTTAGACAAAATAATGAATGAAAATGGATCTATCACAACTAATCCCTTAGAAGTACAAACAGTCATCAGAGTTTACTATGAAAAATTATATGCCAACAAACTGGACAACACAGAAGAAATGGACAAATTCCTAAATGCACATGCACTGCCAAAATTCAAACGGGAAGAATAGAAAGCATGAATAGACTGATAACCAGTGAAGAAATCAAATCCGTTATCAAAAATCTCCCAACGAATAAGAGCCCAGGGCCAGATGGCTTCCCAGCAGAATTCTACCAGACATTTAAAGCAGAGCTAACACCCATTCTTCTCAACCATTCCAAAAAATAGAAATAGAAGGAAAACTTCCAAACTCATTCTACGAAGCCAGCATCACCTTGATACCCAAACCAGACAGGGACCCAGCCAAAAAAGAGAACTATAGACCAATATCCTTAACAAATACAGATGCAAAAATACTCAACAAGATACTAGAAATCGAATTCAACAGCATATAAAAAGAATTATCCACCATGATCAAGTGGGATTCATTCCTGGGTTACAAGGCTGGTTCAATATTTGCAAATCCATCAATGTGATCCATCACATTAACAAAAGAAAAGATAAAAACCATATGATCCTCTCTATAGATGCAGGAAAAGCATTTGAGAAAATATAGCATCCTTTCCTAATAAAAACCTTTGAGAAAGTCGGAATAGAAGGAACTTAGCTAAATATTATAAAAGCAGTTTATGAAAAGCCCACAGCTAATATCATCCTCAATGCAGAGAAAACTGAGAGCTTTGCCCCTGAGATCAGGAACATGACAGGGGTGTCCACTTTCAACACTGTTGTTTAACATAGTGCTGGAAGGTCTAGCATCAGCAATCAGACAACAAAAGGAAATAAAAGGCATCCGAATTGGCAAAGAAGGAGGCAAACTTTCACTTTTCCCAGATGACATGATCCTCTACATGGAAACCCCAACTGACTCCACCAGAAGCCTTCTAGAACTGATTAATGAATTCAGTAAAGTTGCAGGGTCACAATCAATGTACAGAAATCAGTTGCATTTCTATACACCAATAATGAAGCAGTGGAAAGACAAATCAAGAAACTGATCCCATTCACGATTGCACGAAAAACCATCAAATACCTAGGAGTAAACCTAACCAAGAATGTAAAAGACCTATATGATGAAAACTATAGAAAATTTATGAAGGAGATTGAAGAAGACACCAAGAAATGGAAAAACATTCCCTGTTCATGGATCGGAAAAATAAACATTGTGAAAATGTCATTACTACCCGAAGCAATCTACACATTCAATGCAATCCCCATTGAAATTGCCCCAACATTCTTCTCAAAGCTAGAACAAACTATCCTCAAATTCGTATGGAACCACAAAAGACCCCGAATAGCCAAAGTCATATTGAAGAAGAAAACCAAAATGGGAGGCATCACAATCCCAGACTTTAGCCTCTACTACAAAGCTGTCATCATCAAGACAATATGGTATTGGCACAAAAACGGACACATAGACCAAAGGAATAGAATAGAGAACCCAGAACTGGGCCCACAAATGTACGGCCAATTAATTTTTGACAAAGCAAGAAAGAGTATCCGATGGAAAAAGACTGCCTCTTTAGCAGGTGGTGCTGGGAGAACTGGACAGCAACATGCAGAAGAATGAAACTAGACCGCATTCTTACACCATACACAAAAATAAACACCAAATGGCTGAAGGACCTGAATGAGAGACAGGAAACCATCAAAACCCTCGAGGAGAAAGTAGGAAACAACCTCCTTGACCTCAGCCGCAGCAATTTCCTATTCGACACATCCCCAAAGGCAAGGAAAATTAAAGATAAACTGAACTCTTGGGACCTCATCAAGATAAAAAGCTTCTGCACTGCAAAGGAAACAATCAAGAAAACTAATAGGCAACCGACAGAATGGGAAAAGATAGTTGCAAATGACATCTCAGGTAAAGGGCTAGTATCCAAAATCTACCAGGAACTCACCGAACTCCACACCCAAAAAACAAATAACCCAGTGAAGAAAGGGGCAGAAGACATAAACAGGCACATCTCCAAAGAGGACATCCAGATGGCCTACAGGCACATGAAACGATGCTCAACATCACTCATCATCAGGGAAACACAAATCAAAACCACACTGAGATACCACTTCACGCCAGTCAGAGTGGCTAAAGTGAACAAATCAAGAGACTATAAATGCTGGCGAGGGTGTGGAGAGACGGGCATCCTCCTACACTGTTGGTGGCAATGTAAACTGGTGCAGCCACTCTGGAAAACAGTGTGGAGGTTCCTCAAAAAATTATCCATAGAACTCCCTTATGACCCAGCAATAGCACTGCTAGGGATTTGCCCAAGGGATCCAGAAGTGCTGATGCATAGGAGCAAATGTGCCCGAATGTTCATAGCGGCAATGTCAACAATAGCCAAAACATGGAAAGAGCCTAAATGTCCATCACCTGATGAGTGGATCAAGAAGATGTGGTATATATACACAATGGAGTACTACATGGCAATGAGAAAGAATGACATATGGCCATTTGTAGAAAAGTGGATGGACCTCGAGGGTGTCATGCTAAGCGAAATAAGTCAGGCAGAGAAGGACAGATACCATATGTTTGGACTCATAGGTCTAACAGGAGAACAGGAGAAACCTAATGGAGGACCAGGGGGAGGGGAAGAGGGAAACTGAGTTGGGGAGAGAGAGGGATGCAAAACTTGATAGGCTATTGAATACTGAAAACGAACTGAGGGTTGAAGGGAGGGGGGAAAAGAGGTTTTGGTGATGGAGGAGGGCACTTGTGGGGAAAGCACTGGATGTTGTTGGAAACCAATTTGACAATAAACTATTAAAAAAAAAGTATGCGGTGACACCCACATCCCGCAGGATTTACTAGAGCTAGACCCCCGATGGAGTCTAACTGATCTCACGAGGACGTGGACACAAGGGCACAGCTCTGCTCTGTCCTCTCCTCCTGCCCCGTGTCCCACTCACTCCCCGTCTTGATCAGCTGCTCCCAGAGGACAGGTGTCAGGGCCTTTCCCTGCCCGCCTGTGTGCTCACCCCATGACCACCGATTCGCTCCCATGTTTCTGTCAGAGTCCTGTCTGTGTTCCACTGTCAGTTTTTTAAAAAATGTTCTTTATTTTTGTGAGACAGAGAGAGACATCGCGAGCAGGGGAGGGTCAGAGAGAGAGACACACACAGAATCCGAAGACAGGCTTCAGGCTCTGAGCCAGCTTTCAGCACAGAGGCTGATGCGGGGCCCGAAGCCATGAACCATGAGATCATGACCCAAGCCGAAGTCGGATTCTTAATGGACTGAGCCACCCAGGTGCCTCTCTACCGTCCCTTTTAAATGCTACCCCTTAATGGCGACACCCAGTTGGTGCAGGTGACTGTGCTGGGTCCCAGGGGCAGCACACAAGGACAAGTGGGGGGAGGGGTCGATTAAGAACTTGTCTGTGACCAGTGAGATGATGTTTGCCTTCTGTGGTCACCCCCTGCTGGCTCCCCAAAGCCCTTGGTAAGGTTCATCCCACAGGCTTCAGGTGAGTAGTGACCTTGTGTGTAAAAATCAGCATGCTCCCATAACTGACCGCCCAGTAGAACTGAAGAAACAGCCAGAAGATTCAGTGCAAGAACAAGACTTGAGCTAAAGCAAAAAGTCCTTCCTCACTGGTGGACGGATGTAGGACAGGGACACGCCCGTCATGTGTAATGGGATTGGGGATTATTTAGTCCATTGCTTGCTGAACCTCTATCTTTTGGAGGTATCTAGGGAGAATTTAAACTACATATTTGACATTTCAATTCACAGATCTGTAGTTAAATAGAAAAATAGGGAGGTGCCTGGGTGGCTCAGTCTGTTATGTGTCTGACTTAAAATTCGTGATCTCATTGTTCCTGGGCTTGAGCCTTTCGCTGGGCTCTGTGCTGACAGTGCAGAGCCTGCTTGGAATTCTCTCTCTCTCCTCCTCTCTATGCACCTCCCTTTCTCACACTGTCTCTGACTCTCTCTAAAGAAATAAATAAATAAACAAACATTTAAAGAAACGGTAGGTCTCACCCCTCCACCTGAGTTATACTTTTCTTTTATTAAAACACTTTCTTTAATGTTTGTTTATTTTAAAGAGCAGGAGCAGGGGAGGGGCAGGGAGAGAGGGAGACACAGAATCCACAGCATGTTACAGGCTCTGAGCTGACAGCACATAGCTCAATGTGGGGCAGGGAGGTTAACGGACTGAGCCACACAGACCCCCCACAAATACCCTCCTTCCCAGTGATTCTAATGCATCTGGTCCCTGCTCTGTGTTTCTGAGCCATTCATCCTGTCCAAGCCCTTCATTTATACCCAGTGTGCCGGTATGAAGAGGGCCCCCTGCCTGCAGAACCTTGTGCAGTTTGGGCGGGGGAAGGCGTGTACCCTTGTGCTGCAAAGGTCTGAAGACCAAGTTCATTACTGTTGCTGGCTCCTACAAGTCCCTGGGGTGCACAGGGGTGAGGAGGAGGAATGTGTGAGCGGGATCTGGCTCACAGACACGATTTCCACTTGTCGATGTGTTCTGAGGTTAAACTCGTTTGTTTGTCCTCAGAAGTATCTTTCTCCTTCGCTGCATATGCCCTGGGAGGGAGTGTCTGCAGCCTCCTCCTGCAGCGTGTCCCACCCCAGCAGTCCTTCTAGCAAACACCTTTGTCACTAGGTTAGGAGCAGGGCAGAAGGAAAGCTGGAGTCCCCAATGGAGTGTGCACACTCCATGGCTGGAGGAGATGTTTACCACGTCTTCTGAACTGGGTTTCTCTGAAATTCAGAGTGTCCTGAGAAGCCTGGAGGGGTGAAGTTATTGTTTCTAGATCCTGCTCCCCTTCCTGGGAGGTAGTAGAATGCAGGTGCTCACACACTGAGCTGCAAGCAGAACCTGAATTCCTTACAGCCCCTCCCCTCTTCCTCCACTATCCCCAGCCTCCTGGTGGCTCCCTTCCTTCCCCTGTGCACTCACCTTTCCCCCAGAAGTGGTGTCAGGCTCTGCTGCTGTCTGCAGAAGCCCCTGACCTGGTGTTTTCCCTTGGGCTGAGAGTGCAGAAGGCTGTCCCAGCCACAGAGCTCAGGGAGGAAGTCTCAGAACCCCAGGAGGGAGGGCCCAGCGGTGCCCATTTAAAGGGACAGGACCAGGACCTGGAGCAGGTTGGCCAACGAGTGGTCCTTTGCATTTTTTCCACTGCAAAACCCACCCCCTGCTTTGGACTGTGGTGATCTCTTCCGAAGGTCTCTGTGGCCCCATATCTAGTTCCCAGGAGGGGCTCTAACCTCAGTGGAGGGCAGTTGACATTTCTGAGGTCTGAGCTCACTTCTGGCCTTTCCCCAACTACTCTTCTCTCCAGTTCCCTTTGGCTTTTGAGGTGTCTGCCTACAACATGGCCTCTTGAGAGTCTCCTTCCCCCGGAATTGGGGGAGGAATCTCAGAATGGACCTCCGTGTGGACACGCCCACCAGTGGGGTCCTCTTTGCCAGTCCCCTATTCTTAAAGACAAAGGGGTCTTTTCAGCTATTAAAGAGCAGACAGCAGGAAGAGGATGGAATTTTCATAGGAGGCTCAGTCTGGCCTCAGTTGGTATCCCTGATCCCAGTTTCTGTTTATCCTCTCTGGGGGTCACGAGGGAGGTGAATAAAATAGCCAGACATTGTGTGGAGAGGAGGTTACACAGGTTACGGGCTCTGGGCTCTGGACTTGGTTTGATCAGTACTGACGCTGTGATCTTGCCTCACTCATGTACACTTTCCGGGGTCAACTCTCCCTGTGTGTAGTGAGGGGGTCCACGTCATCTGAAGCTAACGTTCTGGGGTCTGATTTTTACCCAGTCTTACCAGCTCATTCTCTCTAGTGAAGATACCTATCCCTCGGCCCTCCACTTTACGCTACCCCCAACTCTGTCCGGCTTTATTGAGCTACAATGGAAATGAAACACTGTGTAAGTTAAACGGTGCGATGTGTTGATTGATACCCTTCTGTATTGCAAAATGATTGCCAGCATAGTATTATTAGCTAACCCCTCATCATATCACGTATTTACCATTACTCTTTTTTTGAGAGAGAGCATTTAAGATCATCTACTCTCTTAGTAACTGAGTGTGTGATACAGTGGGATGCAGTATAAGGTCTGTGCTGCACATTAGATTCGAGAACTTGTTCATCTTATAACTGGAACTTTGGACTCTTGGAAAATGTCTCTCCAGCCTCCCATTCCCCAGCCTCTGGTACCCACCATTCTACTCTCCATTTCTACCAGTTTGTCTTTTTAAAATTCTACATAAATGTGATATCATACAGTATATGTTTTTGTCTGCTGGACCTATTTCACTTACAATAATGCCCTCATGTTCCACCCATGTTATTGCAGTTATTGCAGATGACAAGATGTTCTTCCTTTTTCAGAATAATTATATATATATATATATATATATATATATATATATATATATATATATATCTATCTTTATCCACTCATCTCTCGGTGGACACTTAGGTTGTTTCCATAACTTGACTGTTGGGCATAATGCTGCAGGGAGCTTTTGAGTGCAGATGTTTCTTTGAGATCCTGCTTTCATTTGCTTTGGATAAATACCAGAAGTGGGATTGCTTGATCCCATGGTAATTCTGTCTCTAATTTTCAGAGGACCGTCCTTACTGTTTTCCACAGTGGCTGCACCAGTTTGGATTCTCACGAACGGTGCACATGCCATGCACATGGCTTCTCTTTTCTCCACATCCTCTCAACACTTGTTTCCTCTTGTCTTCTTGAGGATAGCCAGGCTAACATGTGTGAAGTGACACCCCACTGTGGTATTGATTCGCATTTCCCGTGATGGTTACACTGAGCACATCTTCATGTACCTATGTGCTATCTGTATGTATTCTTTGGGAAAATGCCTATTCAGTTTCTCTGCCTTTTTAAAATTGAATTGCTCATTTTTTTGCTGTTAATTATGTGAGTTCATCATATATTTTGGATATTAACACTTTATCAAATATATGATTTGCAAATATTTTCTTCTATACAGTGGCTTGCCTTTTTATATGTTGATGGTTTCCTTTGCCAGGCAGAAGCTTTTTTAATTTGAAATAGCTTCCCTTGTTCATTTTGTCTTTCATTGCCTTTGCTTTAGGGGTCCAATCCAAAAAATTATTAAGACCAAAAAATTATACCAAGACTGATGTGAGGAGCTTACCCCCTACAATACCCTAGATTCCAAGCCTCTTAGATTTACCAAGGCTCATTTTATGGCCTATTGTTCATATGTAGCAGAACACTCTTTGGGAACCTGAAAGAATTTTTATTCTACTTCGTTGGGTAGAGTGCTCTAGCGTTAGGTCTAGGTGGTTTATTGTGTTGTCACATCTTCCGTTTCTGTCTTGACCTTCTGATTAGCTGTTGTCTGCGTGTTCAACGTGGGACTTTGATGTCTGCAGCTTATTGTTGAATTGTCTATTTCCGCTTGACATCTGTTATTTTTTGCTTCCTGTGTTTCGGGCTTAAGTGTAAAGTTCGTGTGTGTTTATAATTATTACATTTTCAAATTAGCTGATTCTTTGTTCTAGCACTTCAGGTCTGTGGTTGAGCCCTACCAATAAAATTTTCATTTCAATAATTATACTTTTCAGCTTCAGAATTTCTATTTTGTTCTCTAAAATGGCAATTTCTGTATTCTTATTGACACTCAGACAACAACAAATCAAGGCATAGAAAAACAGAGAGGGAATGAGTATCCAGACTTGCTACACCATCTTACCTAAAATGCCCAGTTTTTAGCAAGAACTGTAAGACCTACAATGAAACAGGAAGGTGTGCCCCATATTCTGGAAAAATCAGGCCACAGGAATTGCCTGGCAGACACCTGGGTATTGGATTTGAAGACAGGGCTTCCGAAGCAGCAATTCTAAGTATGTTGAAAGAACTGAAGGAAATCACACCTAGAGAAATAAAGAACACCATGGACACAGTATCCCATCACAGTGGATTCAGGAATAGCATTGGACAAATCTGAACACCCTTTAATACCAAAAACCCTCAACAAACTAGAAATGGGAGGAAGTGCCCATAGCTCAGTGAAGGGCCTCTGTGAAAACTCCCACCGCTGGTTCCGTACTTGATGACAAAAGGCTGAGAGCTTTGCCCCTGTGATCAGAGATAAGGCGAGGATATCTGGTCTGCGCTTCACCGCGACCTTGTGCAGGGGTTTGCGTATTTGGCTGGACCTTCCTGGTGACGTCTGCTTCCCCTGTGGAGTGAAAACCTCTTGTCACTCCTCAGAGGGTGCAGCCTGGGCCTGCACAGTCTCCGAGGGTGACAGTAGTCCCATCCCTGCTCCGTGTGTCTTTCCCTAACCACACTGTGTGTCCATAAGATGCCCGCGGTTAGCCTACTGACCGCCAGCTGATTCTTCTCAAGATACTGTTCTCTCGCTGGAAGGTTGAGGGGACAGGGAGCCCCAGCTTCTCGGCCACACCTGCCGGAATGCAGTTTCCCTCCAGAGGAGCTGAGCCTGAGTTGGAAGGGGGGAAGCAGCTTGTGGCTCAAGTGTCACAGACTCATTGTTCTTACTAAGAATTTAGTAGATTTTTTTTAATAAGTCTTTCTACGTTTGCTGTATGACCTTACAACAACTTTTAGAGACTTTAATGTATTTTGAAAAACGCCTTGCAGCAGTTTGGCTGCCCCGCCAGGGTCAGTCTGCAGGGCTCCGCCGGGGCACTCTGGAGGTGGGAGCCTGTCCGTAGTGCTGGGTCAATCTCCGGCCACATCACCAGCTCCTCTCTTCTCCCTTCCTGCTGAACGCCTGGATTTTGCCTCATTTTGTTTTCCCGTAGAGTTGTTCTGCTGTAGTAGAAGGAAACACCATTGAATACGGAGCCGGGTGGCAGTTACCACCTTGTTATAGACTGCCGTCTTTATGTAAAGTCCCGCTGTCCTACCTAGTGCGAATAAGGTGAACTTGCAGAGTGTGAGAGAGACGCTGGGCTCTCCTTGTTTCTCCAAAGAGTCCTTGATGCTCTCTCACAGCTTGGACAGGAGTCATTTCAATGCAACTTTCAAGTTCTATTTCTTCCTGATAAATAACTGGCAAAAACAGTGAGGCTGCTTGACTGTTTATTAGCCTGATAGATTTTGAATGAAAAATTTGTTAAAATTTGGGGCCCCTGGGTGGCTGAGTGGGTGAAGCTTCTGAATCAGGGTTTCAGCTCTGGGCATGATCTCACAGTTCATGAGTCTGTGCCCTGAGTCAGGTGTGTGCTGACAGTGAGGAGTGTGCCTGGGATCTTTTCTCTCCATCTCTCCCTGCCCCACTCGCAAAATAAATAAATAAATGTATAAAAATAAGTAAGCAACCACTGAAACATTGGTTAAAATTTGGGAAGATAACAACATCTGTGTGCCCCTGGTCAATGAAGAGCAGAGCTGACTGGTGCAGCTCACGTCGGGGTAGAAAGGACCAGATGCTATGCTTGTTCTGAACAGGGCCCTGGTTGGAGTTTCCCAGGAAGACGTCCACCTCATCCTCACGCCAACACGGGAGATGTTGTCTGCGGAGAGATGGGAAAAAAAATCCTCTGCAGAGGCCAAGAGACTTCCACGGTGGATTCCTCCTCAGGCCTGCCTTCCTCTGTCAGTCCATTTTGAGCACAACAGTGGGCAACAGTGAGAAGACACAAACTTGTGACCTCGACCTTGTGGCCTGATGAGAAAGAGAGACTCAGGGGAGGTGAGGCAGGAAATCGCTGTGGCTGAGTAGGATGCATGGTTTACTGCACACGAGTGAATTTACAAGAAACCACCCTGTTGCCTATTTCTTGAAAACAGAAGGGATTGTAGGAAACAACAACAGAGAAACTGTGCTGTGATATGCTGGCATCAACATTACAGCCTTTCCTTTATCCCTCACTCATGTTTTACACATCGTGTTTCTCATTTGTAATAAAGCACTCAAGACACTGTCTCTCCTGGAAGATGGAAGCGAAGCACCAAAAGATGTCAAGTTGAAACCAAAAGAAAGAAATGAAGACAATCGCAGAAACCATGCAAACTTCGTTGTAAATCTGAGAGCGGGCAGATCACTGAGGCTGTTGGCTGGTCCTGGCAGCCTTTGAGTTCTGTCCCCGACCGCCATTCTCCTGTGCCCCCTCGTCCAGAGTTAGTGCCGAGGAAAGGCTAAGAATCCAGCGCCATCCAAGCAAACGCTTGGGGTTTGGCGATGTGGGACTAAAAAGTCTAGGCGGAGTGTGAGGAAGGCTGCTGTGTGAGTGTGTGTGTGTGTGTGTGTGTGTGTGTGTGAAGAATGCAGAGAACTAGGGGAGAAACATGCCTGGGTTCTCACTTCTGGGGTTCTTGGCTGTTGGTGCTGGCTGGTAGATAAATGTGATGTCCGTAACAATCACACCTGGTTCACACACACACACACAAAGACACCCTTGTCGGGGGTCTCCCTTTGGGGAGTCCCCTGTTCCACCTGGAGGTTTACTACTACAGCCAACCAACACCTGAGAACGTGTGTGGGTAAGCAGCCGCGGGTCACAGATCGTGCTGGGGCGAGAGTCTGGGGACGCGAGACATGGGGCCAGGCCCAGATAGTCTCGTGTGATTTAGACAATCTAGGACTTCTTATCCTTAAAGATTCTGGGGCACACAGGAATTGCGGTTTTTTGGGGTCTGTTTGTTTTTCGGTTTTCTCCAAGCCATAGACATTGATAGTGGCAGAATCAGGCCCACACACTTTTCCACTGACTACTTTTCATATATTAATGGGAGACATTCTGTGCTGATTAAGAGTCAATAGTCCTTTGGTGCGGCGTTGGAATTCTGTAACGGTGTAGTATTGGTTCTTGCTGCTGGGATCAGGTTTTACCTCTGACCCCCGCTCATCCCTCCCTGACAATCTGTCTATTTGACTTAAGAGTTCAAGAGGCCTTAACCGCACTGTCAGGCCTTCCATTCCTCTGTGTCTCTTTAAAAAAAAAACAATTTTTAGTTTTGGTTTTGGTGTTGTACAATGGTTGCCAAAAACAAAAGTCTTCAGAGGACTGAAATCTAAATTCTGAGAAAACCGCAACCTCACTCCAATCCCTGAGACCGTGGTCCATCTGGGCCAGAAGCGTGGTGGGGAATGAGGAAGAGTATAGCCCAGCAGCTCTGCCTTGCTCACCCTGTGGCACAGAAGGGGAGGCCTTTGAGATGCTCAGAGGATGGGACAAGGAAGCAGGCAGGCCGGGTGGAGGGCTGGATGCCTAGCGCTGCTCTAGCAGGTTGCCGTGGACTCCAGCTTGAAACCCCAGAGACCTGGATTGTGACGGAGCTACAGAGTCCAAGGTCAAGAGGGCAGCAGAGGCGCGTGCTCGCTGAAGGTTCCAGGGGAGGTCCTGACTTTCCCCTTCTGGGCTCTGCTGCAGCTGTCCATCTTGCTGCTCCGGGGGCCGGCAGACCCTCCGCCAGGCTTGTCCTCATGCGTTTTCCCAGAAGCAGCAAGGAGAAACCAGGCCGCACCTTCCACACTGTTCTCAGAAACCTCCCGGGCTGAATATTCGAGTTCGTCGCTTACACGGTCTGCCCTCCACCCAGCAGCAGAACTCAGTTCAGCCTGCCCCCTGCCACTTCATAGCCAGTGCCACCTTCCCT
>PJEM01018781.1:0-17799 GCA_004023845.1 Helogale parvula | reverse complement strand
TATACCTTTAAGTTTTGAATCAACTTGGGTCAGTTAGTGGCACCTGCTTTCCCTTACTTTATTTCTGTTCCCAGCTCATTGCCTGCTGTTGGGGCAAACACAATCCTCTGTCTAAAATTAACCCCTTGAATGATAAGCATCTTGCCCAGACATAACTGCTAAAGGACCTTGAAGAAAAGAAGATTCTTTGAGAGACAGATTCCCTCATTCTTGTTTTTTTACTTCTGTTTTCACGGCTGTTCTCTTTTCTGTGATAAAAAAAATGATCCTTCCCAGGGCATGTTTTTACTCTCTCAAGGATCATAAGCTTTGTAATCATTAAAGAGAAAAAAAAATGTGTAAACCCGTATGGCATAAAAGACACTGACTGTCTTAGTAAAGTGTGGTTTTACCACCATTCATGTTGTCTGTCTTTCTTCCTATAGATATTTTGCTGACACCAACCACCTACTCGGGGACCGTTTGACTGGGGTGCGTGGGCTAGTCCTCCGCATATACCCCACAGTGATCTTTCACAGAATTGATTTTATCACACTTAGATTTTACTTCCAAAAATGGAATATGAAACATTATTAACTTCTGTATACTTGATTCCACATGAATGATACCTTCAGCACAGTATTGTTTCTAACTGCTGAGGGTAATGCACTTATTTCTTTGGGTTCCGTACATGTTTTCCAACTTAAGTAACTTAGGGGAACATAACCTCAGTTGAATGAAGCATTCCACACTGTGTTTTTTGACAGGATTGAGTACACAACACTATAGTTTTCTTACTAAGTCTCTGTTTTGAAACATTATTAACATCTGTATGCCAGTTTCACTTCTGTCCTCAAGAGAAATCACAGGACTGGTGTTGCTTCTGTCCTGGCGACTCCCCTGGGTGGAACCCTAACCATAGCCATGGCACCGTCCCCCATGGTTCCCCAGAACCGATTTGAGGAAAAGCTGGGGCCACAGACTCGGAAGTTTTGCAGGGTGAATCGATGTGAAGTACAGAGCACCACATTGCCATGTATTCAGCTTCCCTGCTGTTGCAGTGTGGGAGATGGAGGTCCCCGTGCCCCTGGACCTGAGCGAGACATGATCCCCTGAACACCAGGGCAAAGCCTTGAGGGCAACCTGCCATGTGCCCTAAACTAAGGACTCTGGGCAGAAACTTTTGTGCCGGCAGCTAGGTTGCTGGAGCCTCCTGGGATATAACCCTAATACTAGCTACGGATACAGCTCTACCTAATCCTAAGACGACTTCCAAGACGCCCCACCACCTTTCAGCTGAGCCAGCCATGCGCACCGGCCATCACTGTAGTCCTCATGGGAGATCGCAGGAGTGGTATTGCTTCTGCCCTGGCAACTCCCTGGGTGGAACCCAACCCTAACCAGGGGTCTGTACCCCAATGGGCTCCAAATCCCCATAACCAGGAAGAGCTCAAGACCTTTGCCCAGACGTGGTGCAGGGAGAATAAGCTTGAAGTACGGAACACCACATTGTCATGTTCTCAGCCTGCATGTAGTCACAGTGTAGGGGACGGAGGTCTTGGTGCCCCTGGACCTGAGGGAGAGATGGACCCCCTAACCCCAGTGCAAAGCCCTGCCGGCAACTTGCCATGTGGCCTAAATTCAGCCCTCTTGGCAGACGCTTTCTCGCCTGGCTGATCAGTTGCTGGAGCTTCCTGGGATGTAAGCTATCCATTGATCAAAATGTTACTCTAACCCTAAGCTGACCCCTGAGACTGTGCCACCTTTCAGCTGAGCAAGACCAGGATCTTGGACCTCATTTCACTTTTCATGGGAAATCACGGGACTGATGTTGCTTCTGCCTTGGTGACTCCCCTGGGTGGAGCCCTAACCCTAGCCGTGGCACTGTCCCCCATCTGTCCCCAGGCCTGACTTGAGGAAAAGCTGGGGCCACAGGCCCAGAAGTTGTGCAGAGTGAATCGGTGTGACATAGAGAGCACCACATGTCATGTATTCATGCTGCCTGCTGTCACAGCATGGCAGAAAGAGATCCTGTTGTCCCAGGACCTGAGCGAGAGACTGTCCACAGAACCCCAGTGAAAAGCCCTGCCGGCAACTTACCAGGCACCCTAAACTATGCCTATGGGCAGGGGCTTTTATGCCTAGCATATTAGTTCCTGGAGCCTCCTGGGATCTAACGCTAGCACTAAGCCAATTCCCTAGACTCTCTGCCGCCTTTCGCTTGAGCCAGCCATGCGCATCGACCCTCACTTCAGCCCTCAAGGGAGATCACAGGAGTGGTGTTCCTTCTGCCCTGGTGACTCTCATGAGTTGAACACAACCCTAGACGGGGCTCTGTCCCCCAAGGGCACCGAGTCCCAGGTCAGGTAAAACCTCAAGACCTGGGCCCAGACGTGGTGGAGGGTGAATTGGCTTAATGTACAAAGCACCACTTTGCCATGTATTCAGGTTGCATGCATTTGCAGCGTGGGGGACGGAGGCCCCAGTGACCCTGGACCTGATCCAGAGACCATCCCCCAAAACCAGGGCAAAGCCCTGCCGGCAACTTGCCATGCACCCTCAACTCAGCCATCTGGGCAGACGCTTTTGTGCCTATAGGATCAGTTGCTGGACCCTCTGGTGATGTAACCTTAAACCTGTTCCTCAGTTCGGGGCTGAGCCAAGGCTAGGGTTTGAGATTCACCCAGGGGAATGGCCAAGGGCAGAAGCACACCAGTCATGTGATCTCCCTTGAAAACTGAAGTGAGGGCAAATATGCGGGACTGGCTCAGCTCAAAAGTGGCGGGGAGTCTTGGGGGTCGGCTTAGGATTAGATTGAGCTGTAGATCCTTGGCAAGCATTAACGTTACATCCCAGGAGGCTCCAGCAATGGACAAGCCAGGCAGAAAAGCGTCTGCCAAAAAGTCTGAGTTTAGGGCCTATGGCAAGTTTCTGGCAGGGCCTTTCCCTGGAGTTCGATGGACTGTCTTTTGTTCAGTTCCAGGGACACTGGGTCTTCTGTCTACTACTCTGCGACAGAATGCAGGCTGATTTCATGTCAAAGTGGTGCTCCTTAATTCATGCCGATTCATCCTGCACCACTTCTGGTCCCAGGTCTTGAGCTTTCCCTGGACCTGGGACTCGGGGCCCTATTGGGTCCGGAGCCCCTCCTAGGGTTGGGTTCCACCCAGGGAAATCGCCAGGGCAGAAGCAACAAAAGACCCGTGATCTCCCTTGAGGACAGATGTGAAGGCCAGTGGGTGGGTCTGGCTCAGCTAAAAGGTGACGGGGAGTCACTGTGGTCTGCTTAGGGTTAGGGTGAGCTGTAAATCCATGGCTAGGGTTAGGGTTACATCCCTGGAGGTTCCAGCAACCGATCTGCCAGGCGGAGAAGCGTCTACCCAGAAGGCTGAGATTAAAGCGCATGGCAAGCTGTCAGCAGGGCTTTGCCCTGGGATTGCGAGACCGTCTTAAACTCAAGTCCAGGTACAGCGGGACCGCTGTACATCACACTGCGACATCATGCAAGCTGAATACATGGCAAAGTGTGCTCCATAATTCTCACCGATTCACCCTGCACCACTTCTTGGCAAAGGTCTTGAGCTCTTCCTGGACTTTGGATTCAAAGCCCAATGGGGGACAAAGCCCTGGCTAGAGTTGGGATCCACCCAGGGCAGTCACCAGGGCAGAAGCAACACCAGTCCTGTGATCTCCCTTGAGGACTGAAGTGAGGGCCTATGCACATGGCTGGCTCAGCTGAAATGGGACAGGGCATCTCGGGGGTTGTCTTAGGGTTAGGTTGAGCTATAGATCCGTGGCTAAGGTTAAGGTGACATCCCAGAAAGCTCTAACAACCCAGCCGCCAGGCACAAAGGCGTCTGTCCAGAGTGCATAGTTTAGGGCACATGACAAGATGCCAAAAAGGGTTTGCCCTGGGGTTCGGGGGATCGTCTCTCTCTCTCTGAGGTCCAGGGGCACTGCAACCTCCGCCCCTCATGCTGTGACAGCATGCAAGCTGAATACATGGCAAAGTGGTGCTCCGGACTTCACGCCAATTCACCCTGCACCACTTCAGGGCCCAGGTCTTGAGGTTTTACCCCTTGGGGGACTGAGCCCCAGCTAAGGTTGGGTTCCACCCAGGAGAGTCGCCAGGGCAGAAACAACACCACTCCCGTGATCTCCCTTGAGGACTGAAGTGAGAGCCGGTGCTCATGGCCGGCTGAGTTGAAAGGTGGTGGGATTCCCTGAGGCCAGCTTAGGATTAGAGTTAGCTGTAGATACTTGACTAAGATTAGGTTTAGATCCCAGGAAGCTACACCAACCAATCCATCAGGCATAAAAGCATCTGCTCAGAGGACTGAGTTTATGGCCAATGACAAGTTGTGGGCAGGGCTTTGCCCTGGGTTTCTGGGGACGGACCTTGGATCAGGTCCAGGGACACTGGGACCTAGTACCCCATGCTGCTACAGCATGTAGGCTGAAGACATGGTGTGTTGGTGCTCTCTAGGTCACGCTGATTTGCCCTACACAACTTCTGGACCTGGGGCCCCGGCTTTTCCACAACCTGGGTCTGGGGGCCCATGAAGGACAGTGCCAAGGCTATGGTAAGGGTTCCCCACATGGGAGTCACCAGGGCAAAATCAATACAACTCCCATGATCTCCCTTGAGGACTGAAGTGAGGGCCTATGCCCATGGCTGGCTCAGCTGAAAGGTGGCAGGGATTCACTGGGGTCAGCTTAGGGTTAGGGTGAGCTGTATATCTGTGACTAGGATTAGGGTTAGAGCCCAGGAAGCTACAGCAACTGATCTGCCAGGCGCAAGAGTCTGCCCAGAATGCTGAATTGAGGGCTCATGGCAAGTTGCCGACAGAGCTTTGCACTGGGGTTCAGGGGATTGTCTCTGGATCAGGTCCAAGGGCACAGGGTCCTCCATCATCCATGCTGCGAACGCATGCAAGCTGAATACATGGCAAAGTGGTGCTCTGTACATCACGCAGATTCATCCTCCACCACTTCAGGGCCCAGATGTTGAGGTTTTACCTGACCTGTGACTCCGTGCCCCATGGGGGGACAGAGCCCCAGTTAAGGTTGGGTCCCACCCAGGAAAGTCGCCAGGGTGTTGCAGAAGCAACACCACTCCTCTGAGCTCCCTTGAGGACTGAAGTGAGGGCCAATGTGTGTGGCTCCCTCAGCTGAAAGGTGGCACGGCATCTCGCGGGTCGTCTTAGGGTTATGTTAAGCTCTCAATCCATGGCTAAGGTTAGGGTTACATCCCAGGAGGCTCCAGCAACCCAGCCGGCATCTGATCAGAGTGCATAGTTTAGAGCACATGGCAAGACGCCAACAGGGGGACACCTGGAGTTCGGGGCATCATCTCTTTCAGGTCCAGGGGCACTGCGACCTCCATCCCCCGCTCTGAGACAGCATGCAGGCTGAATACATGGTAAAGTGATGCTCCGTACTTCTCGCCAATTCACCCTGCACCACTTCTTGGCAAAGGTCTTGAGCTCTTCCTGGACTTGGGATTCAAAGCCCTTTGGGGGACAAAGCACTGGCTAGAGTTGGGATCTACCCAAGGGAGTCGCCAGGGCAGAAGCAACACCAGTCCCGTGATCTCCCTTGAGGAGTGAAGTGAGGGCCGATGTGCATGGCTGACAGCTGAAAGGTGGCATGACATCTCGGGGTTCATCTTAGGGTTATGATGAGCTGTAGATCTGTGGTTAGGGTTAGGGTGACATCCCAGGAGGCTCCAGCAACCCAGCTGCCAGGGAAAAAGGCGTCTGCCCAGAAAGCTTAGTTTAGGGCACATGGCAAGTGGCTGGCAGGGGTTTACCCTGGCCTTCTGGGGATCGTCTCTCTCTCAAGTCCAGGAACACCACGACCTCCGTCTCCCATGCTGCGACAGCATGCAAGCTGAATACATGGCAATGTGGTGCTCTGTACATCACGCCGATTTACCCTGGACCACTTCATGGCCCAGGTCCTGAGGTTTTACCTGACCTGGGACTCGGTGCCCCTTGCGGGACTGAGCATCGGTTAGGGTTGGTTTCCACCTAGGAGTGTCGCCAGGGCAGAAGCAACATCACTCCCATGGTCTCCCTTGAGGACTGAAGTGAGGGCCGATGTGCCTGGCTGGCTGAGCTGAAAGGTGGTGGGATTCCCTGAGGCCAGTTTAGGGTTAGCGTCAACTGTAGATGCAGGTTGAATATGTGTCAAAATGGTAGTGCATACTTCACGTCGATTCACTCTGCAGCACATTTGGGACCAGGTCTTGAGCTTTTATCAGAGTTGGGACTCAGGGTCCTATGGGAGACAGAGCCCTGGCAAGTGATACACTTACATCCAGAAGAATCACCAGTACAAAAGAAACACAAGTCCTGTTCTCTTTTGAAGACTGATGTGAAGGTCGATGTGAGGGGCTGTCTCATCTGTACGGTGTTGAGAAGCCTTGAGAAGATGACTGTCTCTTGCTCAGGTCCAGGGACACCGGGACCTCTGTACCTGAAGCAGCAACACCATGCAGGCTGAATAGGTGTCAAAGTGGTGACAATTACTTCACACAGATTCACTCTGCACCACATTTGTGCCCAAGTCTTGAGATTTCCTGGAGCTGGCACTTGGGGACCCATGGGGTACAGAGGCACAGGAAATGTTACAATAACACCAAAGGGAATGACCAGTGCGGAGGACACACCAATCCTGCAATCTCATTTGAGGAGTGATGTGAAGTGCGATGATTGCGGCTGGTGCCACTGAAAGGTTGTGTATAATCTTGGGTAGGGGACAGTCTCTTGTTCAGGACCAGGGACACCGGAATCTCTGTCCCCAAAGGGGCAAAAGCATACAGGGGACTATGTGTCAATGTGGTTTTCTTGACTTCATGCCGATTTATTCTGCACTGCATTTGATCATAGGTCTTGAGGTTTTCCCAGAGCTGGGACTAGGGGCCACATGGGGGACAGGGGTATGGCAAGGGTTAGGCTTCGACCCAGGGGAGTCCTCAGTTGACAAGAAACATGATTCCCATGATCTCGTTTGAGGACTGATGTGAAGGGTGATGAGTGGAGCTGGCTCAGCGGAAAGGTGGTGGGAAGTCTTGCTTAAGGGACAGTTTCTTGCTCAGTTCCAGGGACATCGGGTTCTCTGTCCCCAGTGCTGCAAAAGCATGCAGGCTGAATAGGTGTCAATGCAAGGCTCTATACTTCACGCCGATTCACTCTGCGCCACATTTGGTCTTAGATCTTGAGCTTTTCCCAGAGCTGTGACTCTGGACCCCAAGGGGGACAACCATGGCAAGGGTTACAATAACTCCTAGGGGATTCTCCAGTACTGAAGCAACACCAGTTCTGCGGTCTCATTTGTGGACTGATGTGAAGGCTGCTTCAGGGGTTGGCTCAGCTGAAAGGTGGTGGGTGGTCTTGCTTAAGGTACTGTCTCTTGCTCAGTTCCAGGGACACCGGGATCTCTGTGCCCAAAGCTGCAAAAACATGCAGGCTGAATACGTGTCAAAATGGTAGTGCGTACTTCACGCCGATTCACTGTGCACCACATTTACGACCAGGTCTTAAGCTTTTCGCAGAAGAGGGACACTGAGCCCAAAGGGGGACAGAGCCCCGGCAAGGGTCACAATAACTCCCAGGGAAATCTCCAGAGCAGAAGCAACACCAGTTCAGGATCTCATTTGAGGAATTATTTCAATGGAAATGCTTGGGGCTGGCTCAGCTGAAACGTTGCATGTAATCTTGGGTAAGGCACTGTTTCTTCCTCAGGACAGAGCCCCGGCAAGGGTCACAATAACCCCCAGGGAAATCTCCAGAGCAGAAGCAACACCAGTTAAGGATTTCATTTGAGGAATGATTTGAATGGAAATTCTTGGGGCTGGCTCAGCTGAAAGGTTGCATGTAATCTTGGGTAAGGCACTGTTTCTTCCTCAGAACTAGGGACACAGGGATCTCTGTCCCCAGTGTGGCAAAAGCATGCAGGCTGAATACCTGTCAAAGTGTTGCTACAGACTTTGTGCCAAATCACCCGCCAGCACATTTGGGTTCAGGTCTTAAGCTTTCCCAGACCTCGACTTTGGGACACAGGAAGGTTTCAATGACACTCTAAGTAATCTCCAGGGGAGAAGCAACATCAGTTCAGGATGTCATTTGAGGAATTATTTGAATGGCAAAGCCTGGGACTGGCTCAGCTGAAAGGTGGTGGGAAGTCTTGCTTAGGGGACTGTCTGTTGCTTAGGATCAGGGAGAGCTGGATCTCTGCCCCAGTGCTTCAAAGGCATGCAGTCTGAATATGTGTCAAAGTGTTGCTCTAGACTTCGCGCCGAATCACGCAGCACCACATTTGGGTTCAGGTCTTAAGCTTTTCCCAGACCTGAGACTATGGGACCCAGGAAGGTTTCCATGACATCTAAGTAATCTCCAGGGCAGAAGCAACATCAGTTTGGGATCTCATTTGAGGAATGATTTGAATGGCAAAGCTTGGGACTGGCTCAGCTGAAAGATGGTGGGAAGTCTTGCTTAGGGGACTGTCTGTTGACCAGGATCAGGGTCATCGGGATCTCTGTCCCAAGGGCTGCAAAGCACGCAGGTGGAATACGTGTCAAAGTGGTGACCAATACTTCACGCAGATTCACTCTGCACCACATTTGTGCCCAAGTCGAGTTTTCCCGGAGCTAACACTTGGAAACCCATGGGGTACAGAGGCACAGCCTGGGTTACAATAACACCCAAGGGAATCACCAGTGGGGTAGCTGCACCAATCCCGCGATCTCATTTGAGGAGTGATGTGAATCGCGATGCTTAGGGCTGGCGCAGCTGAAAGGTTGCGAGTAATCTTGTGTAGGGGACAATCTCTTGTTTGGGACAAGGGACATCGGGATCTCTGTCCCCAAAGCAGCAAAATCATACAGGCTGAATACCTGTCAATGTGGTTCTCTAATACTCAGCAATTCACTCTGCATTGCATTTGATCATAGGTCTTGAGCTTTTCCCACAGCTGGGACTTACAGACACACGGGGGACAGGGGCCTTGCAAGGGTTAGGGTTCGACCCGAGGGTGTCCTCAGCTGACAAGAAACACGATTCGCGTGATCTCATTTGAGGACTGAGGTGAAGGGTGATGAGTGTGGCTAACTCAAGTGAGACGGTGGTGAGACGTCTTGCTTAGGGGACTGTCTGTTGCTTAGGACCAGGGACACCGGGATCTCTGCCCCAATGCTACAAATGCATGCAGTCTGAATACCCGTCAAAGTGGTGCTCCATCCTTCAGGCTGATTCACTCTGCACCACATTTGGGTGCAGGTCTTAAGCTTTTCCCAGACTTGGGACTCTGGGACCCAGGAGGGTTTCAATGACACTCTAAGTAATCTCCAGGGCAGAAGCAACAGTTCTGGATTGCATTTGAGGAATGATTTGAATGGCAAAGCTTGGGACTGGCTCAGCTGAAATGTGGTGGGAAGTCTTGCTTAGGGGATGCTCTGTTGCCCAGAAGCAGCATCACCGGGATATCTGTCCCCAGGGCTGCAAAAGCACACAGGAGGAATACGTGTCAAAGAGGTGAACAATCTTTCATGCAGATTCACTCTGCACCACAGTGGGGCCCAGGACTTGGCTTTTCCCAGACCTAGGACTCTTGGGCCCCAAGGAGGACAGAGCTTCGGCAAGGCTTCCAGTAACACCTAGGGGAATCTCCAGGGCAGAAGCAGTACCAGTTCGGGATTTCATTTGAGGAATAATTGGAAAGGCAATACTTGGTGCTGGCTCGGCTGAAAAGTGTGGGAAGAATTGGGTAGGGGAAGGTCTGTTGCCCAGGAGCAGGGTCACTGGGATGTCTGCCCCAATGAGACAAAACTAGCAGGTTGAATAGCTATCAAAAGGTTGCTCCGTTCTTTATACCGATTCACTCTGCACAAATTCTGGGCCGAGGTATAGTGTATTCCCAGAGATGGGACTTTGGTCCACAAAGGGGACAGAGACACAGCAAGCGTCACAATAACACCCAGCAAAATAACCACTCCAGAAGCAACACCAGTTTCGAAAACTCATTTCAGAACTCATGTGAAGGGCGAAGCGTGAGTTTGGCACCGCTGAAAGTTTGCAGTTAGACTAGGGTAGGGGACGGTTTCTTGCTCAGGTCCAGGGACACCGTGATCTCTGTCCCCAAAGCTACAAAAGCTTGTAGGTTGAATAGCTGTCAATGGGGAGCTCTGTTCTTCATCACGATTCAGTGTACAAGAGTTCAGGGCACAGGAATTGTGTTTTCACTGAGATGGGACTTTGGTCCTCAAAGAAGACAGAGACATGCAAGCGTCACAATATCACCAAGCAAAATCAACATTGTAGAAGCAACACCAGTCCTGAGATCTCATTTGAGAACCGATGTGAAGGGGAAGCGTGAGGCTGCCTCAGGTAAAAGATTACATCTAGACTTGGGTCGGGGACCGTTCCAAGCTCAGGTCCAGGGTCACCGTGATCTCTGTCCCCAATGTTGCAAAACTGCCAAGTTGAATACGTGTCACTGTGCTGTTCCATACTTCATGCCGAATCAGTCTGCACAGGTCCAAAGCACAGGTATTGTGCTTCACAGAAATGGGTCTTTGGTCGACAAAGGGGACAGAACATGGCATGCATCACAAAAACACCCAGCAAAATCACAGCGGAAGAAGCAACACCAGTTTCAGGACGTCATTTCAGAACTGATGTGAAGGGCGAAGAGTGAAGCTAGCTCACCTGATAGTTTGCATGTATCTTGGGTAATGGACCCTTTTCGTTCTCAGGTCCAGGTACACCGTGATCTCTGTCCACAGGCTACAAAAGCTTGCAGGTTGAAAAGCTGTCAATGGGGTGCTCCATTCTTCACAACGATTCAGTTGGCACAAGTTCAGGGCAAAAGTATTGTGTTTTTGCTGGGATGGGATTTTGGTCCACAAAGGGGATTAGAGACACTGCAGGCGTCACAATATCACGCAGCAAAATCACCACTGCAGAAGCAACACCAATTTAGGTACCTCATTTCAAAACTGATGTGAAGGCCGAAGCGTGGAGCTGGCTCAGCTCAAAGTTTGCTTGTCGACAAGGGCGGGGCACCATTTCTTGCTCAGTTCCAGGGACACCGTGATCTCTGTCCCCAGTGCTGCAATTCCTTCCGAGTTGAATACATGTCCCTGGGAGGTTCCACCCTTCATGCCGAATCAGTCTGCACAAGTTCAGGGCGCAGGTATTGTGCTTGGCGGAAAATCTAACCTTGGGCCACAAAAGGGGACAGGGACACGGCATGCATCCAAAAAACTCCCAGCAAAATCACAACTGCAGAAGCATCACCAGTTTCAGGATCTCACCTCAGAACTGACGTGAAGGGAGAAGCCGTAGGCTGGCTCAAGTGATAGTTTGCATGGAACTTGCTTAAGGGAACTTTCCTTGCTCAGGTCCGGGGACACCGTGATCTCTGTCCCCGATGCTGCCAAAGCTTCCGAGTTGAATACGTGCCACGGTGCTGTTCCACCCTTAGTGTTGAATCAGTCTGCGTAAGTTCAGGGAGCAGGGACTGTGCATAGCACAGATGAAAGCCTGGTCCACAAAAGGGACAGAGACACGGCAAGGGTCATAATAACTCCCACCAAAATCACCACTGCAGAAACAACACCAGTTTCAGAATCTCATTTCAGAACTGACGAGAAGGGTGAAGCCTGAGGCTGGCACTGGTGCTGGTTTGCATGGCACTTGCGTAAGGGAACTTTCCTTGCTCCGGTCCAGGGACACCGTGATCTCTGTCTCCAATGCAGCAAAAGCTTGCAGGTTGAAAAGCCGTCAAAGGGTTGCTCCATTCTTGAAACCGATTCACTCTGCACAGCTTCTGGGCTGAGGTATCGTGCTTTCCCAGAGATGGGACGTTGGTCCACAGAGGGGACAGAGAGACGGCAAGCGTCACAAAACCTCCTAGCTAAATCATCACTGCAGATGCAACACCAGTCCTGCGATCTCCTTTGAAAACTGATGTGAAATGGAAGAGTAGGGCTGGCTCAGCTGAAAATTTACATGTAGACTTGGGTAGGGGATCTTTTCTTGCTCAGGTCCTGAGACAATAGTGATCTCGGTCCCCAATTCTGCAAAAGCTCCCGAGTGGAATACGCGTCACTGTGCTTTTCCATACTTCATGCTGAATCAGTCCGCACAAGTTCAGGGCAGAGGTATTGTGCTTCGCCCAGATGGCTCTTTGGTCCACAGAGGGGACAGAGAGACGGCAAGTGTCCGAATGTCTTCTAGCAAAATCATCACTGCAGAAGCAACACCAGTTTTGGTATCTCATTTCGGAATTGATGTGAAGGGCGAAGCTGGAGGCTGCCTCAGCTGAAAGTTGGCATTGTTAGACTTGTGTAGAGGACTTTTTGTTGCTCAGGTCTAGGGACACCGTAATCTCTGTCCCCGATGCTGCCAAAGCTTCCGAGTTGAATACGTGCCACTGTGCTGTTCCACCCTTAGTGCCGAATCAGTCTGCACTTGTTCAGGGCGCAGGTACTGTGCTTCGCGGAAATGGGACCTTGTGCCACAAAGGGGACGGAGACACGGCAAGGGTCTTAATAACACCGAGCAAAATCACCACTGCAGAAGCAACACCAGTTTCAAGACCTCATTTCAGAACTGATGTGAAGGGCGAAGCGTAAGCCTGGCTCAGCTGAAAGTTGGCATTGTAGACTTGGGTAGGGGACGTTTTGTTGCTCAGGTCTAGGGACACCGTGATCTCTATTCCCAAAGCTACAAAAGCTTGCAGGTTGAAAAGCTGACAATGGGGCGCTTTGTTCTTCTAAACGATTCAGTCTGCAAAAGTTCAGGGCACAAGTACTGTGTTTTCGCTCAGTTGGGACTATGGTCCACAAATGGGATAGAGACCCGGCCAGCGTACCAGTATTACCCAGCAAAAGCAGCACTGCAGAAGCGACGCCGGTCCAGAGATCTCCTTTCAGAACTGATATGAAGGGGAAGCGTGAGGCTGGCTCAGCTGAACGTTTGCCTGTAGACTCGGGTAGGGGATCTTAACTTGCTCAGGTCCTGGGACGTTGTGATCTCTGTCCCCAAGGCTGCAAATGCTTCTGAGTTGGAAACTCCTCAGTGTGCTCGTCCATACTTCATGCCCGAGTCAGTCGGCATAAGTTCAGGGCAGAGATATTGTACTTCGCGGAGATGGGACTTTGATCCACAACGGGGACAGAGACACAGTATGCATCTCAATAACACCCAGCAGAATCACAACTGCAGAAGGAACAGCAGATTCAGGATCTCTCTTCAGAACTGAGGTGAAGGGCCAAGCGTGAGGCTGGCTCAGCCGAAAGTTTGCCTGCAACTTGGGTAGGGGAACTTTAGTTGTGCAGGTCCCGGAACACCGTGATCTCTGTCCCCGATGCTGCCAAAGCTTCCGACTTGAATACGTGCCACTGTGCTGTTCCACTCTTAGTGCCGAATCAGTCTGCACTTGTTCAGGGCGCAGGTACTGTGCTTCGCGGAAATGGGACCCTGTGCCACAAAGGGGACGGAGACACGGCAAGGGTCATAATAACACCCACCAAAATCACCACTGCAGAAGCAACACCAGTTTCAAGACCTCATTTCAGAACTGACGAGAAGGGCGAAGGCTGAGGCTGGCTCAGGTGATGGTTTGCATGGAACTTGCGTCAGGGAACTTTCCTTGCTCCGGTCCAGGGACACCGTGATCTCTGTCTCCAACGCAGCAAAAGCTTGCAGGTTGAAAAGCCGTCAAAGGGTTGCTCCGTTCTTGAAACCGATTCACTCTGCACAGCTTCTGGGCCGAGGTATCGTGCATTCCCAGAGATGGGACGTTGGTCCACAGAGGGGACAGAGAGACGGCAAGCGTCACAAAACCTCCTAGCTAAATCATCACTGCAGATGCAACACCAGTCCTGAGATCTCCTTTCAAAACTGATGTGAAAGGGAAGAGTGAGGCTGGCTCAGCTGAAAATTTACATGTAGACTGGGTAGGGGATCTTTTCTTGCTCAGGTCCTGAGACATAGTGATCTCGGTCCCCAATTCTGCAAAAGCTCCCGAGTGGAATACGCGTCACTGTGCTTTTCCATGCTTCATGCCGAATCAGTCTGCACAAGTTAGGGCAGAGGTATTGTGCTTCGCCGAGATGGCACTTTGGTCCTCAGAGGGGACAGAGAGACGGCAAGTGTCCGAGTGCCATCTAGCAAAATCATCACTGCAGAAGCAACACCAGTTTTGGTAAATCATTTCGGAACTGATGTGAAGGGCGAAGCGTGAGGCTGGCTCAGCTGATAGTTGGCATTGTAGACCTGGATAGGGGACGTATGGTTGCTCAAGTCTAGGGACACCGTGATCTCTGTCCCCAAAGCTACAAAAGCTTGCAGGTTGAAAAGCTGACAATGGGGCGCTTTGTTCTTCTAAACGATTCAGTCTGCAAAAGTTCAGGGCACAGGTATTGTGTTTTCGCTCAGTAGGGACTTTGGTCCACAAATGGGATAGAGACACAGCCAGCGTCACAGTATCACCCAGCAAAAGCAGCACTGCAGAAGCGACGCCGGTCCGGAGATCTCCTTTCAGAACTGATGCGAAGGGGAAGCATGAGGCTGGCTCAGCTGAACGTTTGCCTGTAGACTCGGGTAGGGGATCTTAGCTTGCTCAGGTCCTGGGACGTTGTGATTTCTGTCCCCAAGGCTGCAAATGTGTCCGAGTGGGAAACGCCTCACTGTGCATGTCCATACTTCATGCCCGAGTCAATCGGCATAAGTTCAGGGCAGCGATAATGCTTCACGAAGATGGGACTTTGGTCCACAACGGGGACAGAGACACAATATGCATCTCAATAACACCCAGCAGAATCATAAATGCAGAAGGAACTTCAGATTCAGGATCTCTCCTCAGAACAGAGGTGAAGGGCCAAGCGTGAGGCTGGCTCAGCCGAAAGTTTACCTGCAACTTGGGTAGGGGACCTTTAGTTGCGCAGGTCCCGGGACACCGTGATCTCTGTCCCCGATTCTGCCAAAGCTTCCGAGGTGAATACGTGCCACTGTGCTGTTCCACCCTTAGTATTGAATCAGTCTGCACAAGTTCAGGGCGCAGGTACTGTGCTTCGCCGAATGTCACTTTGGTCCACAGAGGGGACAGAGAGACGGCAAGCGTCACAAAACCTCCGAGCTAAATCATCACTGCAGATGCAACACCAGTCCTGAGATCTCCTTTCAAATCTGATGTGAAAGGGAAGAGTGAGGCTGGCTCAGCTGAAAATTTACATGTAGACTGGGTAGGGGATCTTTTCTTGCTCAGGTCCTGAGAGAATAGTGATCTCGGTCTCCAATTCTGCAAAAGCTCCCGAGTGGAATACGCGTCACTGTGCTTTTCCATACTTCATGCCGAATCAGTGTGCACAAGATCAGGGCAGAGGTATTGTGCTTCGACGAGATGGCACTTTGGTCCACAGAGGGGACAGAGAGACGGCAAGTGTCCGAATGCCTTCTAGCAAAATCATCGCTGCAGAAGCAACACCAGTTTTGGTATCTCATTTCGGAACTGAGGTGAAGCGCGAAGCAAGAGGCTGCCCAAGCTGAAAGTTGGCATTGTAGACTTGTGTAGAGGACTTTGTGTTGCTCAGGTCTAGGGACACCGTAATCTCTGTCCCCGATGCTGCCAAAGCTTCCGAGTTGAATACGTGCCACTGTGCTTTTCCACCCTTAGTGCCGAATCAGTCTGCACAAGTTCAGGGCGCAGATACAGTGCTTCGCGGAAATGGGACCTAGGCCACAAAGGGGATGGAGACACGGCAAGGGCCATAATATCACCCCGCAAAATCACCACTGCAGAATCAACACCAGTTTCAAGACCTCATTTCACTACTGACGAAAAGGGCGAAGCCTGAAGCTGGCTCAGGTGATGGTTTGCATGGAACTTGCGTCAGGGAACTTTCCTTGCTCCGGTCCAGGGACACTGTGATCTGTGTCTCCAATGCAGCAAAAGCTTGCAGGTTGAAAAGCCGTCAAAGGGTGGCTCCGTATTTGAAACCGATTCACTCTGTACAGCTTCTGGGCCGAGGTATCGTGCTTTCCCAGAGATGGGACCTTGGTCCACAGAGGGGACAGAGAAACGGCAAGCGTCAGAAAACCTCCTAGCTGAATCATCACTGCAGATGCAACACCAGTCCTGAGATCTCATTTCAAAACTGATGTGAAAGGGAAGAGTGAGGCTGGCTCAGCTGAAAATTTACATTTAGACTTGGGTAGGGGATCTTTTCTTACTCAGGTCCTGAGACAATAGTGATCTCGCTCTCCAATTCTGCAAAAGCTCCCGAGTGGAATACGCGTCACTGTGCTTTTCCATACTTCATGCCGAATCAGTCTCCACAAGTTCAGGGCAGAGGTATTGTGCTTCGCCGAGATGGCCCTTTGGTCCACAGAGGGGTCAGAGAGACGGCAAGTGTCCGAATGCCTTCTAGCAAAATCATCCCTGCAGAAGCAAAAACCGCTTTGCTATCTCATTTCGGATCTGAGGTGAAGGGCGAAGCGGGAGGCTGCCTCAGCTGAAAGTTGGCATTGTTAGACTTGTGTAGAGGACATTTTGTGCTCAGGTCTAGGGACACCGCAATCTCTGTCTCCGATGCTGCCAAAGCTTCCGAGTTGAATACGTGCCACTATGCTGTTCCACCCTTAGTGCCGAATCAGTCTGCACAAGTTCAGGGCGCAGATACAGTGCTTCGCGGAAATGGGACCTGGGGCCACAAAGGGGACGGAGACACGGCAAGGGTCATAATAACACCCCGCAAAACACCACTGCAGAAGCAACACCAGTTTCAAGACCTCATTTCAGAACTGACGAGAAGGGCGAAGCCTGAGGCTGGCTCAGGTGACGGTTTGCATGGAACTTGCGTCAGGGAACTTTCCTTGCTCCGGTCCAGGGACCCCGTGATCTCTGTCTCCAATGCAGCAAAAGCTTGCAGGTTGAAAAGCCGTCAAACGGATGCTCCGTTCTTGATACCGATTCACTCTGCACAGCTTCTGGGCCGAGGTATCGTGCTTTCCCAGAGATGGGACGTTGATCCACAGAGGGGACAGAGAGACAGCAAGCGTCACAAAACCTCCTAGCTAAATCATCACTGCAGATGCAACACCAGTCCTGAAATCTCCTTTCAAATCTGATGTGAAAGGGAAGAGTGATGCTGGCTCAGCTGAAAATTTACATGTAGACTTGGGTAGGAAATCTTTTCTTGCTCTGGTCCTGAGACAATAGTGATCTCAGTCTCCAATTCTGCAAAAGCTCCCGAGTGGAATACGCGTCACTGTGCTATTCCATTCTTCATGCCGAATCAGTCTGCACAAGTTCAGGGCAGAGGTATTGTGCTTCGCGGAAATGGGACCTTGTGCCACAAAGGGGACGGAGACAAGGCAAGGGTCATAATAACACCCCGCAAAATCACCACTGCAGAAGCAACACCAGTTTCAAGACCTCATTTCAGAACAGACGAGAAGGGCGAAGCCTGAGGCTGGCTCAGGTGATGGTTTGCATGGAACTTGCGTCAGGGAACTTTCCTTGCTCCGGTGCAGGGACACCTTGATTTCTGTCTCCAATGCAGCAAAGGCTTGCAGGTTGAAAAGCCGTCAAAGTGTGGCTCCGTTCTTGAAACCGATTCACTCTGCACAGCTTCTGGGCCGAGGTATCGTGCTTTCCCAGAGATGGGACGTGGTTCCACAGAGGGGACAGAGAGACGGCAAGCGTCACAAAACCTCCTAGCTAAATCATCACTGCAGATGCAACACCATTCCTGAGATCTCCTTTCAAAACTGATGTGAAAGGGAAGAGTGACGCTGGCTCAGCTGAAAA
>PJEM01018780.1:0-17804 GCA_004023845.1 Helogale parvula | reverse complement strand
TACCCCCTTCCTTCTTCCCCTCCCCCTTAAGCTTTCGGTTCCTTTTCAGTATTCAATAGTCTCTCATGGTTTGTGTCCCTCTCTCTCCCCAACTCCCTTTCCCCCTTCCCCTCCCTATGGCCCTCTGTTAGGTTTCTCCTGTTAGACCTATGAGTGCAAACATATGGTATCTGTCCTTCTCTGCCTGACTTATTTCACTCAGCATGACACCCTCGAGGTCCATCCACTTTGCTACAAATGGCCATATTTCATTCTTTCTCATTGCCATATAGTACTTTATTGTGTATATATACCACATCTTCTTTATCCATTCATCAGGCACCAGTCAGAGTGGCTAAAATGAACAAATCAAGAGACTATAGATGCTGGTGAGGATGTGGAGAAATGGGGGCCCTCCTACACTGCTGGGGATTTACCCAAAGGATACTTTCAAACTAATGATTATCTACCTCCACTTAATGGTAAGAACCATAAGGATATGTTTGGGTTATAATATTTTTCATCGTTTTTGTCCTCAGTAATTAGTCTAGTATAATAAGACATTGATCATATTTTCTATTTATTTTATGTTTGTTAATTTTTCAGAGAGAGAGAGACAGAGTGCAAGCAGGGTAGAGACAGAGACAGAGAGAGACACAGAATCCAAAGCAGGCTCCAGGCTATGAGCTGTCAGCACAGAGCCTGATGTGGGGCTTGAACTCACAAACTGTGAGATCATGACCTGAGCCAAAGTCGGATGCTTAACTGACTAAGCCACCCAGGCACCCCGATCATATTTTCAGTAATTACGGGTGGCTTTAATAATTGTTATGCGAACCGAGCCTTGAAAAGCTGAAAATTATTAAAACTAAAGCTAAGGGGTAGATAATGGCTTTCTCCCATGAGAGTAAGGCACAGACAAAGTCCTGGAGGCAGGAGCATAGAGATAGAGTCTGATGTGGCCACCTGTGGATCCTGGGAAAGGTCCTGAGGGGAGGAAATAACAGTTGCTTTCCTACTGTCATAAATGTATTCTCTTGTACAGGAAAGAGGTTCAATCTCAGAGTTATTCTTTCAGACAAAACAACATCCTTATTTCTAGAGAAGCAGCTTCGTGTTCAGCTTCTAGGGTTTGGGATTTGCCCTGAGGAGGAGGCCTAGTAGCAGCTGTATGCCCCTGGGAATGTGCCTAGCAGCTGCCCTTTCCTTCTTAACCCACTTGCACCATTTCCTTCCTCCTCTTTCAGCCCAAACTGCCCTCCAGCCATCCCAGTCACTCTGCACATAGGCTGTCTCCAGCTACAATGGAAAACAAGTACCTGGCAGGTGCTACTCCTTGGGTCCCAACTTCCTCCAGCGGCTGAGTGTGATCAGCTCTGCAACAGCATAGGGGGATCTCTTGTTGGGGTAGTTTGTTGTGACAGCAGCTGAGAACTCACCAGTTTGGAGAAATTCATATTGAAAGGAGGGGAATGGTCAACACAGCTCAGGGGGCAGTTAAGTTCTTTGTTTTCCCCTTCTCCCTTCTCCAGTATGGAAGTTCAAAGGAAATGCACTTTACATGATTCATTGTTGTAGAGGAAATTGTCTTTTGTTTCCAAACCACCAATGTTAGTGATTCCTTCAACAAGCCACCTACACCACATCCTTTAAATGTATAGAATGCTCCTTTCCAGAGCTTAACTACATCATGGATTCTCCTGATTTCTTCTAGTAGGAATAGCACAACATGAGTAATGATGTTGTGCTTTGGACTACACTTATTTACTGAGTTGGTGTCCTGGTTTCAGTTTCTAGTAAGAGCAAGGCTCTGTTTCTAAAATACATCAGGGAACATTTTTATTGGGAAACCTGAGAATGCTTTTCATAATATAAACAATGAAATTGAGCTGTCTTTTGTGATAGAAATCACCAATCATTCTCCAGATTCCTACTATGTCTTCTTAAGAATTTGTCATTCATACATTTATTAATTCTTTTTTGATATTGTTTGCACTGAAGATTATTCCAAATCATGTGATTTTAATTTATTGTGTGCCATTCCAGAGCTGAATGTATAATCTGTGTTCTCTTTTATGACCATTTTGGAATGAATCATATACCTTTTAAGAATCTACTGTAATTCTTATAGATTATTCCACTCATTTAGTTGATCCTTATACTCTTCATCTTTTGGCTATTCAGCTAATTTTCTCTGGATAACCATCATTCGGGGGGATGTGATAAGGCCAGGACTCCTTTCCTCTCATTGCCTGAGAGAGAGAGAGAGAGAGAGAGAGAGAGAGAGAGAGAGAAATAAAGTTGCCGAAAGCTTAATAAAACCCTGATTCCCCATTT
The DNA here is from genome assembly GCA_004023845.1 of Helogale parvula. NCBI lineage: Eukaryota > Metazoa > Chordata > Mammalia > Carnivora > Herpestidae > Helogale > Helogale parvula. The sequence goes on along the minus strand of PJEM01018780.1, from coordinate 15,488 downwards.
CTCCTGCTGTGTGTGTATGTGTGTCCACGCTTTCCTCAGTGGAGAACTCCTTTCCATCGTCCCTGTTTACTGCCACTCTCCCATTCTCTTACCACCAGAACGTGCCAGGTCTGATCATTTTGCATGAAGCCTTGAGGAGAGCCTTGTTTCTGGTTCCACCAGTGCCTTGTTGATGATCTTAAGCCTAATCTCTTGACCTCTCAAATCTTGCTGTCTCCACCTGCAGAGGGGACCAGATAAAGGTTTTCGAATAATTTATATAATTTCCATCATGTTTGGATGGGGAACTTGTAAGGGTAGACTGAATGTATGTCCCTTTTGCATGCAGTATGCTCATTTCCGTATCCTCTGGAGCGGCTAAGAACAAAAGCACATAGAACATACTGTGGCTTCTCTGTCCTCTGATGAGGTACATGTACACTCTGGCATGTCCCTGTTTCCTCTCCCAGTAGCTTTTGCCCAAAAGGTTAATCAATTATCAGGAAATTTCAGGAGCATATAGAAAGAACAGTGGGCTTGGAGATTGAATTTTGTTACTCTATCTTTTCATTTTATCCTTCCCCACATACTACTAGAGATCAAAAAAGACATGTGTTTTTGCCCATTACCTGTCCCATAAAATGATGAGGCATTTATAAGACATCACATCACAGTCACTCAAAAAATTCTAATCTCCAATAACTCGGGTTTTACAGTTCTGCAACAAAAAGGTGTGTGTGTTGTAGGGAAGTGACAGGAAGCATGTGAGGTGAGGTAAGGGACTCAAACCTAAAGGGCTCTAAGTAAAGGGGGAAAATTGTGATTCTGTAACTTGGAATAGTGGCTCCTTTCAGTGGGGAGAAGAGGTTGTAATTGGCATCCCATATGGCTTAGACAGGCTTCTACAGTGACGAGGAAAACTGTTTCTTGACTTCGGTGGTAGTTCTAAGGGATTTTTACCCTTCCTGTATTTTGTGATAAAAAATGATTTGAAAAATAGTAATAATTTAAAAAAATAGACTGGAAGGAAGTGTTTAAATAGCTTTAATGACCATTAAAAGAACGAGACACCACAAAATCTAGGGAAAGAATGAATATCAAGAAAGAGGGATATTTCACAGTGTAAAATGTTACAGACAGATCAGCACAGGAGACTTCTGTATGTAATAATGAAAGAAACCCTGGATGACACTCACATCAGTAGTTTCACTGAAGCAGTTGGGGCTTTTAGTGAATGTGAAATCAGAAATTACAGACATTTCTTACAAGAAGTTTGTGGAGAGGAAGATAGAGATTGTTTTCTGTTATCTAATTCAGTAAATGTAAGGTCTTACTAAATTTTACTCTGCAGGATGCCACAATTAGGCAATTTCCATAGCTTCCTCAAGTAACTGTTAAGTTTCTTTATACCTTTATGTCCAGTCTGTCCACTAAAATAAGGTTCAGATATCACCTCCTCTGAGAAAACTTCTGTGAACAGTTTAGCATAAAGTGGTCAGGAGAACTCTCTGGCCCTATGGAAATGGAATCAGATTTCACTGAAAAAATTAGTAAGTTAATCTATGACATGGAATATATCTCTCGTCATATATATTTTTCCTTCTATTTGATAAAATACTTTGGTCTTGGTCACGTGCCTTTCTTTCTCACACTGAGTCTATGTAAAAACAGACCGTGTAAGAAGTAAAAGAATAAGGGAATATGAAAAATAAACTGCTCCAGAAGCAAAGTATTATAGAAAACCGATATCAGTTTGGTCTTTATAATACACAGGAATTTTGTATTTGCTGATCTATTAGTAGCCTTCATGTTTGGTTTTTATTTACTTTGGTATTTGTCATTATTTCTTTCAATCTAATATTTCTAGCCTGGACATTTTTCTTGAGCTCCAAACTTGTGTTTTCAGTGATTAAGTGGATATTGTCACCCGGATATACTAAATGGTGGATATTTTCTGTGTCTCTCACTGCCCCCAACACTGACAAAATCACTAGGATATTTGACAAATGGAATTAGCATACACCCAATAACACGGGCCAGATCTTTTCAAATCACTGTTACCTATTACTTTTCACTTTGCATCTGATCATTGACCAATTCTTACTCCCTAAATATCTCTTACATCTAGCTGTTTTTTCCATCCCATCTACCATCTTCCTGATTTGAATTCCTTTCTTTGGGCCAATGAGATAGCTTCTCGATGATCTTTCTTGGTGATGGTTTCTACATACATCCAGTTGAATTATCTTTATAGAGCACAAATATATTTACGTACAATATCCTCCCCGACTAGAGAACAGATAGAATTTAAGTACTAGGCTCTTCAGGATTCGGTTCATATCACTTTTTTTTTTTAGTTTATTTATTTGTTTTGAGAGAGAGTGAAAGATTGAGAACAAACTGTGGAGGAGCAGAGATAGAAGGAAACAGTAATCCAAAGCAGGCTCTGTACTGACAGCAGAGAGCCTGATGCAGGGCTCAAACTCACTGACTGAACCGTGAGATCATGACTTGAGCCAAGGTTGGATGCTTAACCAACTGAGCTACTCAGGCATTCCTTTCCCCCCATATCACTTTCTAGTCTCTCTTCTCTCCAATCTCATTTCCTAATTTTCTGCACTCTTCCTTACCAAGATTATGTTCTAATAATACCTAGCTACTATCAATTTTCCAAATAGGCAGGCCATTAGTGTCTCAGGCCTCTGAGCTGCTGTATGTGCCATACACGCTGCTTGGATTTTCCTTCCCTCCTAGTTTACCTATAATCATTATTTTCATTTTGAAGCCCCAGTCATCCCTCTAAATTTTCCGTATGTTTTGAAGGTAGTTTGGAGAATGTCATTCTATATTTTAGTTATTTTGCACATATCTCATTTTGTTCTTTAATTTCTATTGCAGTCATTTTTAAAGTCTCTCTCTAGGTCTATCTCCATCTCTTCTAAGAGACTAAAATTTCACTGTGGGAAGGACCACATATGTTCACCATTTTATTCCCAACATTTAGCCTAGTGAATACACAAAAATATTTGCTGAATCACCAAATGAAGAAATGTGCTGGAAAATATGAGTGGGCAGGAAGTCTGAGTCATTCTGGAAGAGAGGAAACCTCATAGCAAAAAGAAAAGCATTTCAAAAGTTACTAAGTTCCACTTCATTGAAAGTAGAAGTTCTACAATATTCTGTAGTGTAAAACATGCCCATTAGTAAGTAACAAGGCTGGAATCATAAGTGAAAGCACTCAGATTATCCCCTTTAGGTCACTGAGGAAACATCAGGGAATTTTCTTCCTTCCTTCCTCTTGATTAATTAATAGAAAGTATATTTTATCTGGGTCCCCTTTGCCTACCACAAGGATTCTTTACAGTCACCACCATCAGGGATTTCAACTGTATGAGCCCTATTGAAAAGAATAAATGAATAAATTCTTTATGTGTGACTTGAATACCCCTAGTGTCCAATTTAGTCTATAGTATTGCTGAGCCAATCAGCTAAGCCATAAGGCAGCTGCAAATCTGGATGATGCACAAAGTGCTCAATTTGTTGGCCATATGTAGACATAGGCTTCATGATGAATAAGCAAGACTAAACCAATCCTTTTCTTATATAAAGGATGCCCATGCATGTTGATGAGCCGTAAGAGCCATCCTCTGCTGAATCAGGAAAGCAGAAAAGGAAACCCCCCCCAAAAAATCCCATCTTTTACAAAAAGAAAGCATACAGACTTCCACTAAGTTTCACTTGCCTAGAGGTTTAATTTATTCATACCTGTTAAGGACACAAAAGCCATTCAGTCTATTGACTTCTAGAATCAGTAAATTTATTACTAAAGATTTGTACATGGAAAATGTGGTCAATGGAGACAATTCACTACTGCAGAAGGTCAATTGGACACATTAATGGCCAATTCTCTAAAGCATAAAGGATCATTTTAGGGCTAGCATTACTATTTGTAGTTAAATAGACAGGTAAATGTTAAAAGGGCAAACAAATTTCATTCCCCTAGGCATTAGCTAATGGCCAGAGAGACCAGGAAATCAGCCTGCATTTCCTACTCATCTTTCCCAAGCACTTTGACTCCTGTTCTAGGGAATTAACAGTTATTTCTTGGTGACCTCTAGCAGTCTTTGGTCTAGGTGGCCTTAGTCCTTAACTGACCCGATGAATGCCAGGCATGCTGTGAAAAGCTGTGCTCCAGCCGTGCCATGGCCAGGAGCAGAGTCTTCCTCTGCAGATTCTAGGCAGATTGCAGAATGCAAAAAATACATCGTTCATGTCCTTTTAACCTTTATTCTGCCTTCCTCTCCTCCTGTTCCTGTCAAATATCCTAGAATTTCAAAATGTCCCCTCTCCATTGTCATTTGACAGAACGATTCTGTCACTTCACTATAGAAGTTTTTCAGAGGTGGTCCTCCCAAAGTAGCCCATGAGCCTTCCTTGCATTTCTCCATCAACTCCACCCTGCCCTTTGAACTATTGCCTGTGGAACTTTTGGTCAGTGATAATGAATCTGACAAAGTATATCAGACAAATGTGTGTAGGAAGGTCTCGATTATTTTAATATGAGGAAGAAATAGTTGTGGACATTTGAGGTGGCATGGCAGGCTATAAGTATATTTTGGCAAAGAAGACTTTTGGAGACTGTAAATCATACCACTTTTATGGCTGAGGTAGTTTGGGCCTGAAATTTGCCATTACAAGAGAACAAAACACAGCTTAATGCCATAGATTTTTTTTCTAACATATCTCAATTCTTCCTTTCTCTGGAAAGTGTTCCCTGGATATTTCAGCTCACAGTGATCTTGCCCTAGAGATTATAAAGAGAGGTCAATGGTAAATAACATACCCCTCATATGGGAAGGAGGCTCCCTTGTGTCATTGGACCTGAGGATTTATGATGCATTTGCTCACTTACAAAGTTTTCCACCCATTGGGCACTTGGAATATTTTTCATATATATAACTCCTCATAACTAGGAGCCATTTTTTTTGCCCTGTGTGCCTGCTTTCAATAGGTCATTTGAAAAAGGTACAGAAACTGCATTCTAAGCTCCCAAAGGAGTCTTGATTTGCAGAAGGTAGAGACTGGCTCCAGGGCTTGCAAATGAGAGAGGGTGTTTCACCTCAGCGTCCCTGAATCCCAGCCAGCTCGGGTTAATAGTGCCCAAAAGTCATTTTCTGGCCTACTCACATGGTTGGAAGGGGATGGCGTGATGGCGGCAATTTCAGACATCCACCTCCCAGATGAACATGGCCATATGGACTCAGGGCTGGAAGGGAAAGTATGATGAGTTTGGAGGCAGCAAATATGAATGAGTAAGGAAGCAATTTGAGCCAGGATGCCAGGAAGAGCAGGGCACAAATGAGGAAAAATTGTTCGGAGGAAATAGCTTATGGCTAGGGATCAGGATACCTGAGATTTTCCTGGCTCTACCTCTATTCAGCTAAGTGACCTTGGAGAAAGTACTTATTCTAGCTAGGAGAATTTGTATGTGTGTGTGTGTGAAATAAAATGAATTTCTTTACCCTACAGTTTCTTACAGCTCCAGAACTCTGAGGGGGAATTCTTGAACAATATTTTGTTACAAAATAATTACACTATACTTTGTAAATCCACAAGCATACCTACGTCACAGTTTTTATTTGTTTATATAGGAAATAGAAAGTACCCATAACTACCTTACAGGTTTCTCAAGAAAATCTAATTACTAATTTTACTACAATTAGTTATATGTATATAATGCATGCACTTTTATGTTTGTTCTCATTCAGTCTTCTCAAGAGTCCTGTGAAGAACTATTATCTCCTTTTAAGGATGAGGAAACTAAAGGTCAGAGAATATAACATTTCCCAATGCCACACAGCAGACGAGAATTCAGGATTTTCTGACACGAAGGCCAAGCTCTTTCACTGTGGTGTACTAACTCCAAACACATGTGTAAATTCCATAATAGACATAAAAAATATCAGTCTTTTCTCTTTATAGAGTTTACAAATTATCCATTAAATCAACATACAGAAAATGTTACAGCATCCACAGAAAAGACATTAAGAATAACATAAACAAACACAAAATAGCTCAATAAAATATAGTAACATCAAACTCCATTAAATGGCAACATTCGGGGAGATAAAAATACTGTTTATTGAACACCTACTATGTCTGTTTATCAAATAATCACTTTGAATACGATTTTCCTTCTGACATAAATGTTCTTATTCCACGTAACAAAAAGCTGAAAAAATGAAGTGACTTGCTTAGAACTCACAAAGTTGCAGAGTGAATATTTACATTATTCATAAACTACAGTGTCCCTGATTTTTCTATTATGAGCTAGCTCTCCTGGAATACCTTTATAAGGAACGTAGAGGCCAAGATGAGAGAGGGAGCGGAAGCTTTCCACATAAAACAATAGTGTGAGTAAATGTGTGGAAGATAGAATCTCTCTTGGGGATGAAATCCAGAAATCACTTGTCTTTCAGAAGACTTATATGTAGGGCATATGGGAATAATAAAAATAAAAGGGTGATCATTTAAAGAAAATGGAATTAGTTATAAACTTAAGAAAAGGATCTGTATGCCAAAAAATACAAAAATACAAAATGTTTATAAAAGGGAAAAAGTTCTAAGTAAATAGAGAGGTATATTGAAATCAGAGAATGGAAGACTCAGCACAGAAAAGATGGCAATGATTTAAGGCTTAATGCATTTTCTATCAAAATCTCAGCAAGATTATTTTTGTAGACATAGACAAACTGATTCCAAATTTCTGTGGTAAGACAGAGACCCTCGGGTTGGGATTATTGATAACGTAGGATTAATTATTCTTCTTAATATTGAGGCTTATTATAAAATTAGAGTGGTAAAGACATCTTAGTATTGCTGGAAGAGCACATACATTTGTGGAACAGAATAAAGAACCCAGAAAAAGATTCATACACCCATACCCACCTGATGATGACAAAGGTGTGAAAGTGATTCAGTGGAGGAGGAGGGTTAGCCTTTACAACTAATGATAGAGCCAACTAAAGATCTAAAGAGGATAGATAGATAGGACCTTGACCTAAACCTATCACCTTCTAAAATACTTAATTTAAAATCAATCACTGGACTTAAAAATGTAAACATGGAAGTATTAAAATTTTTAGATAAAAACAAGAGAAAATCTTCAGGATTAAGGGTGAAGCAAAGAGATTTTAGAGTTAACACAAAAAACACAATCCATAAAAGGCAATATTGATAAACTGGGCCTTATCAAAATTAAAATCATTTGCTCTATGACAGGTTCTGTCAAGAGGATGAAAAAGAATGTTACAGAATAGGGCAGAATATTTGCAAACCCACATATCCAAAAAAGGATCAGTATCTAAAATATATAATGAACACTCAAAACTTAAGGTAAACAAACAAACAAAAAAACCAATTAGAAAAAAAATAGGACATTTCACTGAAGGGGATATACATTTGACAGAGCATGAAAGGATATTCAGCATCATTAACCATTGGGAAAGTGAAAGTTAAAACCACAATGAGATATTATTAATGCCCATTAGAATGGTTTAAAAAATTAGTGACAACATCAAATCCTGGGGAGGATGTTGGTTATGTAAAACAGTCCAGCCATCTGGAAAATAGCTTGGCATTTTCGTATAAAACTAAGCCTGCCATTACCATACAACCCAACAATTCCACTCTTAGCTATTTATTCCAAAGACATTGAAATACAGATTGAAAAAAGGAGGGGTGAAGCCTGTATACAAATGTATATAGTGGCTTTATTCATAATAGCTCAAAGCTGGAAATTACCCAAATACCCTTCATTTGATGAATGATGGAACAGAATACTACACAGAAATATAAAATAATGTATTATTGACACACAAAACTTGGAGGAATCTCAGGGTAATTATGCTGAAAGAAACAAGCCAGTTCCAAAAGATGGCTTAAGATTCCATTTCTCTGACACTCTTGAAAAGACACATGGTAGATGTGGAGAACAACGAACAGTTTCCCAGGGTCAAGGAAGAAGGTGGTAGCTATGAAAGGATAATAGAAGTGACCCTTGCATGACGTAAATGTTCTGTATTTTGACTGTGATGTTAGCACACAAACCTACACATGTGATGAATTTGCACAGAACTAAACACACACACGGGATCACATGTAAAACTGGCAAAATCTAAAATTGGAAGGAATTGTGTCCATGTCCATTTTCTGGCCAGGATATTATAGTGACTATGCATGATGTCACCAAGGGAGGTACTGGGTGAAGGGTATACAGGATTTCTCTGCATTACTTCTTATACCTAACTGTTTACCATCATCTCAAAAAAGAAAAGTTAAAAATAAAATATAAAGATGGCTCCAAAACATATCAAAGGGTCTTAAAGAAATTCTCAGTAAGACATGTAAAATTCTGGACCTTTAGGGAGCAAAATGGTTCAGGTGTCCCTGTAGAATGGTTTGCACTTTGAAGAAGGGCAATGCAAGGACCAAACCCATCTCAAGTTCATGTAGAGGTTTTGGGGCAACTCCTGCCTTTGAGATTCCATACTTTCAAGTCAAAGACACGTTATTATGCTTGTCTAGTGGGTCGTTCTCACTTTAAGACTTGTCTAAGTCCACACATACCAGATCATCTGGATCAACCCCTTTCATCTTGCTGCAGACTGGATTGACAAACTTCATTTTTATGTTAATGCACTATATTTTCTACCAGGCATATTAAGTTTTCTGTCCTTTTCTATCCCCCAAACAGGGGTGGGTGGACAAGTTTCCTGCTGTGAAATAGAGCATGTTTTTCCCAATTGTTAAGCAGCTCTTTTTCATGTTCCTATATAGACCAGCAATGACTCATTGCCTTCCCTCTCTTATTGCAAAAATGGGGCCTGGGAGATTTGTACATACATCCCAAATGTTACATATTAGAATTGATTACACCAACACAACTATTAAGCTTTAAAAGGCATAATGTTTTAAGCCTGCTCAACTAAAATACTATAGTCTATGCACAATCAAACCTCTCTGAGGGGATTAGGCAGAAACCATTTTAATTTATCCATCTTGGAGTGTGGTACTAACAGCGCTGCAAAGAAACTGCTGAGCGAGCATTTGTTTACCCGTCAGCAGAAGAGTCGCCTTGCTTTGGAAAAATAGCCTCGTGTTTTGCTCATCCGGTACACTTAAAAAATGGGAGGCTCTCCTCTAATCATGCTCCCAGTTGACTCTTGCTGACATGTACTTAAGGTTTTAGAGAACTTGTGTTTTTGATCCATGTGTCTTCTTCCTTTGTATCAGAGCTTCCTTTAGACGAGAGTCCTTCTGTAGCTCTGTGTAACCTCAGCAGGGTTCTGTGGCAAGTCCTAAATCAGCTTATCAATACTAAGTTACTTCTATGAATATGAATACCTACTCTCATTTTTGATTGGACACGGAAACCTTTTTGAAAGTGTATTGCAAAAAGTGACCTATAATTGAATAGGAACACACTCTGATCTGCACACTTAATTAGGCCATTTTTTTAGTGCCATTAGCTAGAACATATGCTGGAAGTGTGAATAAGGCTTCTAAATTAATGTTATTCTTCTAGATTCCTGCAGCGATTGATGTAAAATATTGAGAGTAGGCAATCTGATCCCCAAGAACCTTTAAGGAGGATGTCACCTATCATATAAGCTGTCAATCTTTCTTAAAAACTCAAAAAGTAAGGCAAATGATGGAAGAAGTCTGCCCTGTTAAAATATTTGTAGAGCTATTTGAATGGGATAGTATGTTATTTGAATGGGATTGTATGTTATTTATAATATGGAGTCTTCTATGGAATATGGCAGAGATTTGAGTCCTAACACTTATAGCAGGATTTTTGCTAAGTTAAGTGACATTTGACTTGAATACTTACTTTTCTCTGTGCCTTTTTGCTCCTTTTAAGCACTTAACCATTCCCAACTATCCCTCTATGGCAGGCAACCTCCTGTCCCTCAGTCACCCTGCCCCATTTCTACTTGGAAGAGTGCAGATTTGGCTTTCTTATGTGGCTGGGTACAATCACCTTTTCCAACCCTACAATATTCATCATGGCTGGCTTACATTATGACCCAATGCTCTTCAGTATTGATCTATTCCTTGAGACATCTACAGTAATATTCCTTCTAGGTCAAACATTGTAAGGTTTCCACTATAAGGTTAAACATTGTAAGTTCCTACTACTATCAGACTTGGACGTTTTATTGAGGCACAGTCACACCCAGTTGCTTATGTATTTTCCATATCTGCTTTTACAGTATAAGGACAGAGCTAAATAGTTGTGACAGAGACCACGTGACTTGTGATAGTTACTACTTTATCCTTTGCAGAAAATGCAGAAAAGTTTGCCACATCCTGCTAAGGAGAGCCATGACTCAAGTTCTGAAGCCATCACTGTTAGGCTGAATTAACTGAGCAGAACTGTTGCTAGTGCAGCTAAGTTCTGCTGAGACAAAAGAGAGATATTTAGTTTAATTTAGCTTTATGGTTTAAGAGTGGTTTAAAATGAGAAAAATTTTGGGGCGCCTGGGTGACTCAGTTGGTTAAGTGTTCGACTTTGGCTCAGGTCATGATCTCACGGTTTGTGGGTTAGAGTCCCGCGTCAGGCTCTGTGCTGACAGCTAGCTCAGAGCCTGGAGCCTGTCTTCAGATTCTGTCTCCTTCTCTCTCTGCCCCTCCCCTGCTTACCCTGTCTCTCTCTCTCTCTCTCTCTCTCTCTCTCTCTCTCAAAAATAAATAAAAATTTGGGGATATGTCGAGTAGAAAATTGCTGCAGTTGAGGTCAAGGAGGTTGTTTCCTACTTTCTCCTCAAGGGTTTTGATAGTTTCCTGTCTCACATTCAGGTCCTTCAACCATTCTGAGTTTATTTTTGTGTATGGTGTAAGAAAGTGGTCTAGTTTTATTCTTCTGCATGTTGCTGTCCAGTCCTCCCAGCACCATCTGCTAAAGAGGTAGTCTTTTTTTCATTAGATACTCTTTCCTGCTTTGTCAAAAATTAATTGGCCATACATTTGTGGGCCCAGTTCTGGGTTCTCTGTTCTATTCTATTGGTCTATGTGTCTGTTTTTGTGCCAATACCATACTGTCTTGATGACGACAGCTTTGTAGTAGAGGCTAAAGTATGGGATTGTGATGCCTCCCATTTTAGGGGAAGGGGGAAAGAGAGTTGGGGAGAGAGAGGGACACAAAACCTGAGAGACTATTGAATACTGAAAAGGAACCTAGGATTGAAGGGGGAGGGAGAGGAGGAAAGGAGATGGTGGTAATGGGGGAGGGCACATGTGGGAAGAGCACTGGGTGTTATATGGAAACCAATTTGACAATAAACTATTAATAAAAATAATTAATTAATTAAAAATAAATTAAACTTTTGGCATTTCACCTATTCAGAAGTCTAGAATTAGAGGTTATCAGGACTGATGAAATGCTGAAAGGAATTCTGCATTATTGTTACGTTCAAAATTCTCATTATAGATCTTCCATCTTGCCTTCCATAGCTCTGCTCTGTCATGCTAAGCTTGCAGCCTTGCTTTTTAAAAAAAAATTTAAATGTTTATTTATTTTTGGTAGAGAAAGAGAGGGAGACACTGAATTTGAAGCATGCAGCCTTGCTTTTATGCCCACCACTCATGAATTTAAGATAGTAGGAAAAGCTGAGTTAATACATTGTCACAGAGCCAGATTTGGGGACATAATATATTTCTCTTTGTTCTTTTTTTTTTTTAATTAGGGGATAGACTTTTTTCAGAAACCCATCAGTAATCTTTCCCTTAAGTGCACTGGTTAGGCTTCAAGTTCCTTCATTTTCTTCTTCCTTGAACATTAAAAAGAAAGTCCCCAACATGGGAGATACATGAAGCAATTTCGAATGGTAAACAATTTTCTTTATTTTGGGGGAAAAAAAGAAATGAGAGGAAACTAAAAGACAGCAGTGCCTCTAGTGTTGTGTGTGATGTATCATATATGAACTTTCATATTTTCATCTGACAAAGGTTATGACATCACACAGGAGAAGGATGTTCTGACTATGGCTTCTAGAAGTGCAGGTGGGACTGTTCATAGGTATTCATAGAACTTCTCAACAGGAATCCTGGGGTGGAGTGTTATGGCTAGTTCGCTGCCTCCTTGGGTGAAACTATGGTGAATTGTAGAAAAGTGTTTCAGAAATGTATATATTTTTTGCGTTCCAAACTATCCCTTAAACCAAATACCAACCCTACATTCTTTCACTGAAGGATATCTTGAAAGACATTGATTATTCTAGCAGTATACTTTTATACCATGACTGTAGATTCTCCAAGTATTTATACTTAATGGGGTTTTCAACATTTTAATGATTCTAAATAGATGTCCAAATCTAGCAAGTGTCTTTGAACAATTTTATCTGTCCAGATAAGCATGTGTAAATGCCGTATTCATTTCAGCCTTGTTCTCCACTGGACCTCTATTGCCAGGGACAACAGGAAAATCTGCTAAATGGTTGTCAAATGATAATAAATAAAATTGGTCTTTCTTCAAATGGTCATTTACAAATCCTCTAGTATACCTGTATTTTTTAGGTGTGATAATTATTTTAACACTTTAATTTTAGAAGACTATTCAGAGGGCTAGGAACAAATATTCCTAGAATATAGAATTCTAGAAGATTTCTAGAATTAATTTCTGTAAATTTTAAGTTAATTTACAATTTTTTATATCAAGCTTATGGATCAAGATAAAGCAAAGGAATATGATGAATTTTATTTTGAAAGTCATTAAAAATAACAATTGATAAGCTTTTGATAAATTTTGCTTTAAATATAACTAAACATTACAGATAATTACATGTAACTCAGAATGAATTTTCTGAGAAAAAGTAAATATTATGATTATATATCATACATACATATGCATATGCATACAAACACAGAGAAACTTGTGCACATTGTAATACTTTTTAAATGTATAATTTTGATAACTTTCTAAAGAAAGCAATTTTATTTCAATAAGACCTAGAATTGAGAGAGAATTAGCATATGTAATTTTCTTAAGATTCTTTTTCAAGTTTTGATATTAGTTAGGTTTATACTGATCAAATAAAATGAAAGATAATTTCTTTCTGCAAATCCTGAGAAACTTTGTGAACGATAGTATTATTTCTTCCTTAAAGGCTTGGTAGGATTTCCAAATAAGATAATTTGGACTGGTGTTTTCTTTGAGAGATATTTTAAATTATGGATCTAGTTTCTCTAATAGGTATAAGACTTCAAGTTTTCTATTTCTTCTTCTATTGAATTTGGAAATTTGGATAATGAACATAGCCATCACTCTTCCAAGTTTCCTGATGTTCCACTGTAACCAGCCCTCTCCACTCTGGATGTTTCCTGTTACCAGGCAACCGCAGATCTGTTTCTGCAGCTGTAGGTCAACTTTCCCATTCCATCATTTCATACACACAGAATCATATAATATATACACTTTTTGACTGGCATATTTCAATCAGTGAACTTAAGTTTCAACTGTGTCAGTGTGTTTTACTTGTTGATTCCTTTTTATTGCTGAGTAGCATTCTATTGTATTCATATGAATTTATATCCACTCACCTGCTGGTGAACATTTAGGTTGTTCCCAGTTTGGAGCTATTATAAATGAAGCTGCTGTGAAAATTAGGATACAAATGGTTTTATGAAAGTATGTCTATAAATATTTCTCTTGGGAGAATATGTATGAATGAACTCACTACAGTTTTGCTAAGCTCACTGATAGGTTTTAGTAACTGTTTTGTATAATCCAAGGGTCAACAGTATTTTTCTGTTAGGGGTGAAGATGATAACTCTTTTAGACTTTGTAAGCAATGTAACATTTTGGTGTCTTTCCCCATGACCTCATTGCACAGTTTAGAAGCTCTAATACAGTATTGAAAACAAATGATGACAGTGGGCATTCTTGTCTTGTTTGTGGTCTTGGGGACAAAATATTAAGTGTTTCTCATGGTGTCTTTTACCAGGTTGAAGATGATACTTATAAAAGCAAATTTAAAAGATAGTACAAATGTAAATGTATTTTTTCCAAAGTCTCAATAAATTTAATTGCACAGCCCTTATGATCATTGATTATTGACTATTTTATGATTGACTAATGACCACTTGATCAAAATATTACATGACCACAGAGGGGCCTGGGTGGCGCAGTTGGTTGAGCATCCAACTTAGGCTCAGTTCATGATCTCATGGTTTGTGAGTTTGAGCCCCGCATCGGGCTCATTGCTGACAGCTCAGAGCCTGAAGCCTGCTTTGGATTCTGCGTATCCCTCTCTCTGCCCTCTCTCCCGCTTGTGTTCTCTCTCTCTCTCTCTCTCTGTCTCTCTCTGTCTGTCTGTCTCTCTCTCTCTCTCTCTCTCAAAGTAAAAGAACTACCCTATGACCCAGGAATAGCACAACTAAGAACTTACCCAAGGGATACAGGAGTGCTGATGCATAGGAGTACATGTACTCCAATGTTAATAGCAGCACTTTCTTTTTTAAAAAAATAGTTTATTGTCAAATTGGTTTCCATATAACACCCAATGCTCTTCCCCACAAGTGCCCTCCTCCATTACTACCACCTCCCTCACCCCTCCCTCTGCCCCTTCAACCCTCAGTTCATTTTCAGTATTCAATAGTCTCTCTGATTTTGCATCCCTCTCTCTCCCCAACTCTCTTTCCCTTTCCCCTCCTCATGGTCCTCCATTAGGTTTCTCCTGTTAGACCTATGAGTGCAAACATATGGTACCTGTCCTTCTCCGCCTGACTTATTTCGCTTAGCATGACACCCTCAAGGTCCATTCACTTTCCTACAAATGGCCATATTTCATTCTTTCTCATTGCCATGTAGTACTCCATTATATATATACACCACATCTTCTTGATCCATTCATCAGTTGGTGGACATTTAGGCTCTTTCCATGATTTGGCTACTGTTGACAGTGTTGTTATGAACATTGGGGTATATGTGCCCTTATGCATCAGCACTTCTGTATCCCTTGGATAAATCCCTAGCAGTGCTATTGCTGGGTCATAGGGGAGTTCTGTGGATAGTTTTTTGAGGAGCCTCCACACTGTTTTCCAGAGCGGCTGCACCAGTTTACATTCCCACCAACAGTGTAGGAGGGTGCCCATTTCTCCACATCCTCGTCAGCATCTATAGTCTCCTGATTTGTTTATTTTAGCCACTCTGACCAGTGTGAAGTGGTATCTCAGTGTGATTTTGATTTGTATTTCCCTGATGATGAGTGATGTTGAGCATCGTTTCATGTGCCTGTAGGCCATCTGGATGTCGTCTTTGGAGAAGTGTCTGTTTATGTCTTCTGCCCATTTCTTCACTGGGTTATTCATTTTTCAGGTGTGGAGTTTGGTGAGTTCCTTGTAGATTTTGGATACTAGCCCTTTATCTGATATGTTATTTGCAACTATCTTTTCCCATTCTGTCAGTTGCCTATTAGTTTTCTTGATTGTTTCCTTTGCAGTGCAGA
>PJEM01018779.1:0-17809 GCA_004023845.1 Helogale parvula | reverse complement strand
TTTCGTTTTCGTTGGTTTCCATATATTTTTTAATTTCTTCTCTAATTGCCTGATTAACGCAATCATTCTTTAATAGGGTGGGTTTTAACCTCCACATTTTTGGAAGTTTTCCAGACTTTTTCCTGTGGTTAATTTCAAGTTTCATAGCATTGTGATCTGACAGTGTGCATGGTATGATCTGTATTTCTTTATACTTATGAAGGGTTGCTTTATGTCCCAGTATGTGGTCTATCTTGGATAATGTGCCATGTGCACTCGAAAAGAAGGTGAATTTCCTATCTTTAGGATGCAGAGTTCTAAATATATCTATCAGTTCCGACTGTTCCAATATGTCGTTCAGGTCCATTGTTTCCTTGGTGATTTTCTGTCTGGTTGATCTATCCATTGCTGTCAGTGGAGTATTAAAGTCCCCTGCAATTAGCACATTTTTGTCAATAAGATTCTTTCTTTCTGTGATTAATTGTTTTATGTATTTGGGTGCTCCTGAGTTAGGCGCATAGATATTTATAATTGTTAGCTCTTCCTGATGGAGAGATCCTGTAATTATTATCTAATGTCCTTCTTCATCTCTTGTTACTGCCTTTACTTTAAAGTCCAGTTTGTCTGATAGTATGGCTACTCCAGCTTTCTTTTGGCTTCCAGTCGCCTGATAGATATTTCTCCATCCCTTTACTTTCAACCTGAAGGTGTCTTCTGGTCAAAGATGCGTCTCCTGTAGACAGCAAATAGATGGGTTTTGTTTTTTTATCCATTCTGCTACCCTGTGTCATTTGGTTGGTGCATTCAGTCCATTTACATTCAATGTTATTATTGAAAAATGTGGGTTTAGAGTCATTGTGTTCTCCCTAGAGTTCATGTTTATAGTGGTGTCTCTGGCACCTTGTATTCTTTGCAATCTTTTCCTCATAGAGTCCCTCTTAGGATTTCCTGTAGGGCTGGTTTGGTGGTCATGAATTCTCTCAATTTTTGTTTATTTGGGAACACCTTTATCTCTCTTTCTATTTTGAAAGACAGGCTTGCTGGGTAGAAGATTCGTGGCTGCATATTTTTTCTGCTCATCACATTGAAGATTTCCTGCCATTCCTTCCTGGCCTGCCAGGTTTCATTAGATAGGTCTGTAACCACTCTGATAGGTTTCCCTTTGTATGTGAGGGCCCTTTTCTCCCTAGCTGCTTTCAGAATTCTCTCTTTATCTTTATATTTTGCCAGTTTCACTATGATATGTCATGCTGACGGCCGATTCAAATTACATCTTAAGGGGGTTCTTTGTGCCTCTTGAATTTGAATGCCTATTTCTTTTCCCAGATTTGGGAAATTCTCAGTTATAATGTTTGGTCAAGTATCCCTTCAGGCTCTTTCTCTCTGTCTTCCTCTTCAGGAATTCCTATGAGACGGATGTTGTTCCGTTTAATTGTATCACTCAGATCTTGAATTCTCCTTTCCTGCTCCTGGATTAATTTCTCTCTCTTTTTTTCAGCGTCCTCTTTTGCTATAACTATATCTTCTAATTCACCTATTCTTCTCTCTGCCTCGTCTATCCTTGAGGTGGCTGCCTCCAGTTTGTTATTCACCTCACCTATAGCCTTTTTTTACTCATCAGTTGATTCTTTGATGCTTTTCTCAACCCCAGCGATTAATCTTATGATAAGCTTTTTTATCCGATATGTTGTCTAGATCTGCCTTGAGCAGTTCTGTGGCTATGACTTCCTCCTGGAAGTTCTTCAGTGGAGACTTTCTTCGTTTTGTCATTTTTGCCAGTTTTCTGTCTCTTGTCACCTTTAGAAAGCTCGCTGTGCACTGTGCACCTATTAATATTTCTCTGTTAAAGGAGGCTTATTGCCTGTCGTTTCAGGAAATATTCTCTTAATGGTGTCTCTCGGTTTCTCTTGTTGTACCTGTGAGTATTTTAATTCCATACTCTGCCATATTTGGGACTCGCCTTCTTGCACACTTTGGCTTGTTTCCTGGTGTAGTCCTAAGAAGGAAAACAGACAGACAAACACAGAGGGAACAGAAGCACACATACACACAGACAAATCAAACAATGAAACACATTAAAGGGGGGAAAGAAAAGAAAGAAAATGGGAAGGAAAGAGACGAAGAGAAGAGAAGAAGAGAAAATAAAAAGAAAAGAGAAAGAAGAAAAAAATTTAAAAAATAGAAAAGGGGGTCAGAGATAACAAAGGACAGTAGACAGTTTAAAAGTGTATGACCAGTTGAGGGGAGAGGTAAGAATGAGATATTGGAGTATATATCTGGGTTGCAAGAAGGTGAAAAAGTAAGGGAGAAAGGAAAATAAGGAGTAAAAATTTAAAAGAATTAAGTAAAGAAAAAGGATAAAAAGGCAATAATGACAAAGAAATAAGTACGAAAAAGGTGAGGAAATAAAAAAAATTATATATATATATGTATATATATATATATAAAAGGAAAAAAGGAAATAAAAAAATTTATATATATATATAAAAGGAAAAAAAAGGAAGCAGCAGCTCCCCCTAGTGGATAGGTGTGGCTAGGTCTTGGAGGCTGCTCTCAGAGGCTCTGCCTTGGTGTCTATGGAGATTAGAATGGAGGCACGCCGAGCTTCGCTAAACTAAGGACGGTCGGCCACTCTAATGAGTCCGATCTCCTTGGGCTGCAGTTGAGCCGAATTGTATTTACCAGACCAGCCTCGGTTCAAAATTCCAGTCCGTGCACGTTTGTGCAATCACTGATGAAATGTATTTGTTTTGGTGGCTTGCTTCTGAGGGGGAGGGATCAGTTTGTCTTGGCTCAGGCAGAGATTTCAGCTGCCCCTGCCTGAGGGGAAATGAGCAGCAGGAGTAGAAGTGCGCACCTTCACAGACTCAATTGCGTAGTCCCCACCCCCAGCCAGGATCCCGATTGCAATGAGGGAAAGAAAGAAAAAAAAAATTGAGTCTCTCTTGGCTTCTGATAGCTGTTGCTCGAGTCGCTGTGTGCTCCTGGAAATGAGCTGGGAGCTCCAGCAGCCTAGATGCGCACCCAGGCCTCCACCCGCCACCGACTCCCCTTCCGGGGTCGCGCAGGTGTGGGCCTACCTCTTCCTGTGGGCACCGGGATTTGGGATTCGCGCAGCCGGTGCAGGGAGCGAGATGCGCCATTAAATGCGGTGCGTGGTCCCGTTCCCAAAACCAATTTCGCAGTGCGCGCCTCTGTGAAGCTGCAAAGCGCAGGCCCCAGGCGCAGCTGTCGCCGCACACCCCTGGCACAGCTGCTGCCACTGCTGGTTCCCCGCCGAGAGGCTTAGGCCTGGAAGCTGTTCCTTCCCTTGCGCTAGCTACCCTGGTTCAGGATTCCAGCTAGCCAGCAGTTATCTATGGAGTGGGTTTCCCTCTCCAAGTGCGGCCAAGCTTCTTTGCCTCTTCCCCAGAGACAGTTCTATGGGTGTGTTCAGACTCTCTGTCTCTTCCCTTTGTCTCTCCTGCTCCGTGCGCTTGCCCCGCCTTGAACTGGGGCTCCTGCCTCCCCTGCACATCCCGGGCTGGCCCGTTTTCAGATCTCCCCAGTTCGTATTCACTCACTCAGGTATCCTTGAAGTTCCCTTCTTTCTGGAGTTCGTATTCTCTCCTTCCGCTCTTGCAGATGAGACTAATGTCCCTCTCAGTTCGATAGATGGGGTGGACGGAATCTACAGAGCTCCCTTCCTCTCCGCCATCTTGGCTCCTCCCCCAATTGAGTCATCTGAAACTAACCATTTTCAATGCTCAGTTGTCTCCTGGAGCAGTGCATATGAGACAGGTCTTACGAGAGCAACAGGTGTACACTGGTGGAATGGTTGCTGGGCTGGTGAAGTGGGTCCTCCAACATGCCAGGTTCCCAAAAAAGTACAGTGTTCTTGGCATTCTGAGCACAGAATGTAGGCAGAAGGATAGAAAGTCCTTTGGTAACTCCTAGGTTACCTGTTGGAGTAGCTCTGGACAGCCTGCTAAAGGGCTCATTTGTCATAAAATACCAGGGAGAACAGTCACATGACTGGCCATTGCTCTTATTATAATAATTGGGATCCATTTGTAAGAATGCTTTTCATCCTCCACCACCTTGCTTGCTTGATGTATGTCTTAGTGCTCAGGACCACAGCTGCATATCTGGGTTACTGGCTCCACTTTCCCTTCTTGGCTCAGTTATCTGGACTCTCATTGGTCTTACTGTTTGTCACCTAAAGCAGATTCTGCCATTGCTAATTCTCTCAGTTCAGTCAGAAGCTTTGGTTTAATCTCTAAAACCACAGTGAGGAGCAGCTAAGTGTGCAGGGAAGAGTCCATGCCATGTGCCTTCTCCCTGTGTCCACACCCTGGTCACAGGTCATAGGTCATGGTTACAGGTCCAAGAGCATCCAGCAGTGATGAGCTGACACTCACAGATTCTGAACCCACACTGCCAATTAAGATTGAGCTTCCGGAAGTCAGGCCACTGGAGGAAGTGAGGACAAATTAAGATTTATTATATCTTTTTACAGATTAGAGATCTCTTCTTTCACTTTTCACGAAGTCTTCATCTGTCATCCTCTGAGACCTCAAATTCAAAGCACAGGCTTCCTTCTCTTGAATTTAGACCTCAGAGCTCCCTCCTGCTGGCTTTGTAGACTTGGGCAGGTCACCTCTCTGAGCTTTCAATTCATCCTTCTTTTTTAAAAAAAGAAGGTTTATTTATTTATTTTGAGAGAGAGAAAGCATAAGCAAGAAAAGCAGGAGCAGAGAAAGAGGGAGAGAGAGAATCCCAAGCCAGCCAGCGTGGAGCCCAGTGCAAGGCTCGGTATCATAAACTGTGAGACCATGACCCAAGCAGAAATCAAGAGTCAGATGCTCAACTGAGCTACCCAGGTGCCCTCAGCTCATCTTTAAATGGGGACAATAATACCTACTTTCTAGGGGTGTAAGGCTTAAAGGAAATGTGCAGAATGTGTCTAACCTGGGACCTTGCACAGATGGATTCTATAGAAGTTATTCCCCTCTAGTTTGTGGTTCCCCAAATGTATCCTCTCTCATCTTTGCCCAGGACCCTTACCTCAGTCTTTGTCACCTCCTCACTCCTGATTAATTCCCATTCAATCTCTGATCTCAATTAAGATGTCACTTCTAAGAAACTCTCCTTGGTGGCCTATGTGTTCCCAGTGCCATAAGATCTGCCCCAGCCAGTGAGACTTTGCTTTCCTACAAAAGACTGTGCCATCCCAGGGCAAGGACTAGACCTCATTGATTTATTGGTTGTTTCTCCAGGACTTGCTACAGTATCATATTAGTACACTGTTTGCCACCAAGTTGACACTCAACAAATTTTATTTGAAAAATTAAATGGCTTAATTTTGCTTATGAAATAACAGATTTTCATATCCTATTCATAGAGGATCCCCCTACACAGAGACACACTTCCACAAATGCTTACATACATGTGCAACATCCCACACAAGCTCACAGCACTAAATTCTCTTAAATTTCTAAGCCCAGCTGAGCTTACATTTGTTGATCAACTTCCATGTACAAGCACTGAGCTGGTTCTAAAGGATGAAAGAGAGAGAGAGCATGAAGGCATGCATGTCCACATCCATGGAAAGCCAGCCACATGCACAGAAAGTTTGACATTAAACAGAATATGGCATATATGAAGCAAAATCGCATTTGCTTCTTTCCTCACCACAGTGTGGAAACAAGGTAAGATAAAGTGATATAAAGAAAAAGAAATGTAGTATGCCTTTCCCCATATTCATGATGTGCCCTGACGAGGTCCTAAACAATAGAGAAAGACTGAAGATCTCTAACAGATTGGAGGAGACCAAAGAAGCAGGACAAATGTGAAATGAGGTCCTGGCCAAGAAAATGAACACCGTTGAGACAATTGGCCACAAGTGTCAAATAGTAGCAAATCAATTTTAATTTTCCTCTTAAGACAGTTGTACTATGGTTATGTAAGATGTTAACGTAAGGTGAGCTGGGTGAAAAGTATTTAAAAATTCTGTATCATTTTGCAGCTTTTTTATAGGTCTAAAATGATTTCAAAATAAAAGATTTGTCTGTTTAAAGAAAATAAACAGATGTGGCTGGCAGGCTGCTAATCTTGTTTGCTTTGCAGTTGATTCATTTTGAAGAACTTCAAGCTGTCATCAGAGTCACCTGGGACTGAATCCACCTTCCCAGCTCCATAAAAAGAACTGACTGGACATAACTGACTGAGACACCCTTGGAGAGGGCAGACATTTGGGGAAAATTGGAGGTGGAAGCTGAGAGCAGACTGGAAGGTGTCCCAGGTGGACTAGTGGATAGTCTGTTGGTCTGGGCTAATAGTCAACTTGATGAGGAGGGCCCAGAGGTTTTTGGGCCCCTCTGGGCTCTGAGCATCAAAATCTCTAAGGATGACTCTAGCTAGTTAAAGGATGTACATGGCATAAGGACTCTAAGAAAGGGAGGAATTTCCAGAAACTGGAATGTAGGGAGGGGACGATAGGTCAGTGAGAAAGGCTCTGCTGAGAGAGACAAACCTGAGATGGAAGAAAAGGTTTGGATGGTAGTGAGAAATAAGTGATGGGTCTGGGTGAACAGGAAGTCTCTAGGTTGCTGGAGATCCAGGCAGAGGCTGAGGTAATGGAAGCAGAGCAAGAAAGCCCATCAGTCCAGCCAGGCTTCCTTTTGGAGAAATCCTAAAGGATGCACCAAGGTGGTAGCCTGACCACAGCACAGGGAAGTTCATCAGCCTTAGAGTGCACAGTTGGGGAGGCTGAGGCTGTAGCAGAGTCTGATGCAGTTGGGCACAGGTTGAGCACAACAGGGCTTCTGTGAAGGTAGATTTGATAGCACCATGTCATCAACAAAAATTTTGTTCAGTGGTGTGCAAAATAGATGTCCTGCTGTCCCTCCAGTCTCACCATCCCTCCAGCATGCATACACCATTCTGAATACTGCACTACCTTCCACTGTAAGCCGCCCTACAGAACAAGCACTCCTCTAGGAACTACTCATAAAGATATACATGCTGAATGGGTAAAAGTTTGCTATTTTAGGGTATGTCAGTCCACAGAACTAGAGCCAGACTTCCAAAGGCCCAGCAAGACTGACAAGCCACAGAGTTCAGCCTGGAAGAGACAGGGAAGGGTATACGGTTTAGAAAAAGTGATTTTGGATTTAAAAAAAAATAGGATAGATCCAGGAAGGCCTGTTGTAATGTTCCTGCAATGCACAGGGCAGAAGGAACAGGAAGCAAAGGTGGGTGACTGGGAGGGTGGCAAGGAAGGGCCAATGTCAAACATCCTTTAGATGAAGCAGAATAATTGCTCCCAAAACATCCTAATTCCAGGAACCTGTGAATATGTTATATTCCATAACAGAGGATTTACGGTTGCTAACCAACTGACCTTCAGAGGGGAAGATCCTCCTGCTTTACCTGGGTGGGCCCAGTGTGACCACAAGTACTCTTGAAGGTGGGCAAGGGAGGCAGAAGAGTGAGTGTCAGAGAAGTGTCATGGAAGAAGGACTCGACCTGCCATTGTTGGTTTTGAAGATGAACAAAGGAGCCAAGAACCAGCAAATCCAAGGGGGCTTCTACAAGCTGGAAGAGGCAAGGAAACAGATTACATCCTAGAGCTTCTGGAAGGAACCACCTGCTGACACCTTGATTTCAGCCCAGTGAGACCTATTTTGGATTTTTGACTGCAAGAACTGCAAAATGATAAATTTGTGTTATGACCACTAAATTTGTGATGATTTATTACTGCAGTCACAGGAAACTGTAACAGTGGCCATCACTGTGTTCAGTCACAGGTTCAGCCAGTGCCCCTGGTGTTAGCTGCAGGCTGATGAGCACCATTCCTCCAACTCATGCCACGCACGTACTTTTTGACCTCAGAGAATCCTGGAGTCCCCGTGGAGTTTGGAAGGCTGCCTTTCCTGTTCTGTCTCTCAGGAGGGATGGAGGTGGGCTTGTTTGAACATGGTCAGGATGGGGGGTCAGCCAGGCAAAGGCAGATGGTCAGCCAAATCTGGTGCCACACATGCAGAGGAGGAGGGCTCCTGACTGGACCCCGGAAGCATCCCTGGAGGCACAGAGGAAGCTGTAGAGAAATTTCCGGGGAGACAGGAAGGTGAGGGTGGGCAGACAAAGGACAGAACGGAGCCACAAAGGTCCCCACAGAGGAGGTGACACTGTGGGTGGGCTGAGGAGAGAGGGAGCCAAAAAGAGTTTCAGCTTTGGACTGGGTGTAAGAGACCCTGGCCAGTGAGGAGTGAGATGAGAATGGGGCATGCAGATAGCATGTGGGGAAATTCTGCAATGATCAGAGTTGAACATGGGCAACAGCTGCAGAGGGCCACAGAGACTGGGTTGTGTTTGCTTTCTTTTTGTGCGACAGGGTAAAATTGTGTGCTCAGAAAAAAGGAGGTGTTGAAGGCGCCGTGGAGGGCTGTGCATGAGTAGGCAGTAGGAGAAGGGACGGACTCTGGATGTGTTACCCTGTCACCACACCCATCACATCCCTAGGGCTCAACCTCAAGACCGGAACCAGACAGGTTTCTTTCAGAGACCCACCATTCACAGTCTGTAGTCCCCACCCTCCACTCCCCACCTCCCCTCAACCTGGTGAAACTTCTTGCCCTTTGGGGCATGAAAACTTCTCTTAAATCATCACACATTCTTCCCCACTATACTGTTTATGGAATAAATCTCATGTTCTCTGTTCTTCCAGCCCTCAGGCTTCTGGCAATAAAACAACTCATTTCTTTAAAAAAAGAAAAATAAACAGCCCTTGCCTTGACGTTTGAGACTGATGTTTCTACTTTGGGTCTGAATAGTGCAATGAACAGAAAGTTTCCAGAAAATAAATACAAATGGCCTTCACCCTATGAGGCCTCACTTATAATCAGAGAAATGCAAATTCAAAAACCACAGTGAGACAGCACTTCCCATCAGATTGGCAGACATCCACAGATGCCCCTCACACTACACTAGCGATCTCCAGAGAGTTGGCACCCTCCTACCTGCTAGTGCACATGCAGGCAGCAAGCACCAGGGTAGGGTAGGGAATGAGTTACATGGATACACCTATCCACCAAGAGTGATATGTGGAACAGAGCATTCAATGCAGCCTTGTGATACCAAACAACGCAAAGCAGCCAAGTGTGCACCAGCCAGGGACTGGGTGAACACACGTGGCACATTCCCACCAGGGAGACCAAGGAGCTGCAAATCAAAGAGGTGAACACAATTTGGCAAATATATCCACATGGTTTGTTAAATGAAGGAAGTGAGATGTAGAAGACTAAATAATATCTTTTTGTAGAAATTTACATTTTTAAGTAATAGTATATTTATAGTATACTATAGTATACTATAATATAGTATAAAAGCAGTATACACATACACATATATTCTTTGTATTTGCTTGGTTTTGCATAAAAATACTAAAAACACTGATGACAAACACAATTATGATAAAAATGGTGAAGGAATAGGAAGAAAAAGGACTGAGCTGAGTTAGACAAGAGATAGTTCTGGGTATACCTTTTTATATGGTGTTTACTTTTTAACCATGTAAATATCTTAGGTCCTCAAAACATAATTTTCAATTTAAAAATCAAATTACCTACTTGGAAGTCTGAGCTGAACATTGACTGCCTGTCTCTTGGGCTAGTTGATGGGGTTCACCATGTCCAGCATTCACCCCACCCAAGACATGTGGGAGGAACGACATGGCCCCTCAGAAAAAATGAAGAAAGATTTTGCAAGGAAGAATTTAGAGCCTTCCCCCACCAAGGCTAATGCCTCTATGTCTTTTTCCATTCTACACCCCAGGCCCAGTTGAACCTCCTCAAATCCAGCTAGGGAGCATGCAAAAAGAGGGAGTAAGCAGGGCACACAGCCAGGCAGATGACCCCTCAACAGGGATCTTTGAGGATTTGGCACAAGTACTTCTTTCTTTGGTCTCAGAGCTTGTCCCTTAGATATTAGTGCTGTCAGAGAGGGTTTCTTTTCCCCCTCTCCCTTTTGATGTTCAAAGCTCCAATCCTGACATTGGTTTCTGATGTGAAAACATGCTACTCTCCAGACTGGTGTTTGATGTCAGCCCTTTCAAATGTTCAAGACGTGCTTTGCAGAAATGTGGACTCTGCCATCTTCCTTCTTGGCCATTTCTCTTGGCTCAGTTCTCAGCTGCTGTGGCACTGAATGCTTATAAAAGCAAGGAGGGAGTACCCCCTGCACCATTGCTGAGTTATTAAAATCATGGCAATTCCACCACATTACCCAGAACTTAGCCCTTTAATGTGACTCTTAAATATGCATCATAGCCCTAATAAATGTAAATCAGTCTGGAATGACTTCTCAGCTATTCATCTGGAGAATCACTGATTTATATATTTTTTAATTAACTCATCAAAGGACCTACATTTTAATCAAAGACTTCAGAATCTTCTGTGGGGCCAAGTCATAACACTGTCAATGTGAAGGGAAGTCTCCAGTGGTATACCACAGGGCTCTGCCCAGTAGAGCATTCCATAATTTAGATGAAGGCATCAAGAAATAAATATCACGCCTCCCAATTACCCAAAGTCCAGTGGGATAGGTAGATGTAGCAGATGGCAGAATCAAGGTCACAGTTTCATTAAGAGAAGAAATTAATGCACCAATCTGCATAATTGTAAAACCTTGTGTATAGAAACCAGCATTTCACTGTAGTTGATTAAAGATCATTTCCAGAGTGAAGTTTCTCCAAAAGGAAGATATGACATAAGTAAATGCAAAACTGCCTGAATGGGTGGATGCAAAAGACCATCCCACTGCACTCTGGACTAGCCATCTGCCACTGAGAGTCAGCAAGGTGGCTGGCATTCTGTAAGGGCATGTGGGGAACCACCAAATATGTGCAGCTATGGAGCCTAGAGAAGGGTTAGTGGTAACATAGCACTGGAAAGGGTTTTAATGGCCTCTGATTGTTGTGAGGGACTCCCAGGATGAACAGGCAGAATTTGCAAAAGAGGTAGGTTTTTCTTCAATAATAGACTCAGTCATTTTCCAGGTATTGGAATGATCTATTAATACAAATCTTCAAGTTGCATCAAGCAAGCAAATTATAAATGAACAGCTCTATATTTTAAAAATCTTAGAATCTTTTGTTTAAATGAAATCTCATCTGGAAGCCTAACCTATAAACCAGATGAAACTGGGGTTGTTATTCTTCTTAAAACACAGGTGGAGCCCAGAACCCCATTTTTGTAGATGTCCCCCACAATCTAGAACCCTTGTAAAGGTCTTCTGTAGAAAATCCCAAAATCCCTATAATAAAGAAGCCTTGAACCATGTGTGCTCTTGACTCCTTTTATTTCTCCCTGGAAAATATAACATTTCTATCATCTAACATTTTTGTTACAACTGACAAGCTGTCAGTTGTGTTGCGGCATGATGTTCTAACATACTGATAGAGTAGCTTGTAAGGATGTTTAGAGTTAAAAATATGATCTGGAATTAATATCAAAACGTTAAACAGTTCAGCTATCACATTTTATATTCAGTTTACACTATATTTCCAGAGTCCCCTGGGATTTAATTTGGGGCCAGATCGCTCAGGTTTGCTTATTCCTCATCTCTTCTTACTCAGTATCAGGCACGTGACCATTGTCAAAGGATATCCTTGTATAGCCTCTTCCCAGTCACTAGTCAAGTGGAAATGCGCCATCCCAAATAAATTCTTCACCAGTCACTTCCTGAAATTCCTAGATATGTTGATGCTGCCTGGTTTACAGAGTTTGGTGAGGGTAAGTTCACTCTTGCATCCCATTTAGAAAGCTTTTTTTAATCTCTTATCAAATACAAAAGTCTCATTGGTGTAGCACAGAGTTCTACCATTCTATCTTTCTTCCATAAAAATATAAATTTTATCTGCTTACAAGATAGCCTCCCTAAATGCTTTCCCAGACTGCCTTGCAGCCAGGTCTGGCCTTGATGATGGTAGATGTGGAAAGCTGTACACATGCCCTGCTTCTCTCCCTCTTTTGGGGACTGAAGCATGGATATTTAGAAAGACAGCTCTGGCCATGAGGACAGAAGCAAACTCCACAGACAGCAGAAAAGCAAGAAGCAGAGATCTCTGACTCCATCAACTTGCCATGGATTGTTTGCTCAAGGTATTGAGTGAGAGAGAAATAAATTTTATCTATTTAAACCCCTTTAACTTTGAGTTCTTATAATAGTCTAGCTTTTTCCTCTTACAGCTGTGTTTTAAAGTCTCTGCTAGCCTTCTTTCTAATCTGACATGCTTTGAATTGTCATCTATTCTTGCATCACAACTAGCATTGAAGCAGATGTTACTAAGTGACTTCTGCTTATGGACATAACAGAAAGACAGGAATTGGATTTACCTTCCAGATTACACACCTAGAAAATCAAACAGAGTACAGAACTTTAGAACACAAACATAGAACAATGACTCCTGAGAGAAGAGAACAAAATGAGGTGCATTAGTTTGCTGGAGCTGCCATAGCAAAGTACCACAGGCTGGGGCAGTGGAACTCACACAATAGAAACTTATTTTCTCACAGTTCTGGACCAAAGAAGTCTGAGATCAAAGTGTGAGCAAGATTAGTTTCTTTTGAGGCCTCTCTCTTTGGGTTAAGAAGGCTGTTCTCTCCTGGGTGCTCAAATGGCCTCCTTCTGTGAGTCTGTATCCTAATCTCCTCTTCATACCAGGACACTGATGACATTGTATTAGGGTCTACTTTCATAACCTCATTCAACTTTACTTACATCTTTAAAGGTCCAATACCTAACACAGTCACATTCTGAGGTACTGGGGGTTTGGGACTTCAACATATATATGGGAAATGGGGAGACAACTCAGCCTATAACATAGAGTGTGCCTATTGAATGCCTAGGTCTATCCTAGAGAGTTTCTAGGTTTAATTACAGGGAAAGGTAACCCAAAGAGAGCCTGCTGAGTTGTAGAGACAGAGGCCAAGGTAAGCAGAATTTGTGGGAGAGAGTACCAAAAAGGAGGGGGCTGTAAAGAGTGAGCAAGCTCTTGAGGTCTACAGAGGGACCCGTCAAGTCTTTACTTGAGTACCAATCCAGGAGAAGGAATTATGCAAATTGGGGAAAGAACCACAATGAGGGAGTAGGCAAAGCAATCCCAAGAACTGACTCGGGACATGTGGCCTGTGCTCCCACCAGTGGGCAGGAAGAAACCTCCTAATACAAGAAGCCATTAGATCCCTCAGAAGTGTATAGTCTCAGTAATGTGACCAAATTAGCTCCAGAATAAAGCTGTTTGTATAAAGCTCAAACACAAGTTTCATATAGACTAAACTGATTCCAAGGAATTTAACTGTTTCGAGAACAAAAACAAAACTATTTGAAGGACTACAACAAACTCTAGCACTCCAACACTAAAGTAAATTTTACAGTATCTGGCATCCAATATCCAAGAATCACCAATAATACAAAGAAAAGTAAGATATGATTCTCAATTTTTTTTAAAAAAGCAATCAATAGAAATAGACACAGAAAGTCACAGCTTATAGACTTAGTAGACAAACACATAAAAACTCCTATTATAACTATAGTCCATAAATTTAAAAAGGTAAAGGAAAGTATGAAAATGATGGAAAGAGAAATGATAGATTTGTAAAAGATACAATTTAATACACAGAGATGAAAAATACATTATCTGGAATTAAAAATACATTTAAACTCATAACAGATTAGATAATTCATGACAAAGATGGATGAATTTGAAGACACAGCAGGTGAAATGATCTAAAATGAACATAAAGAAAAGACAGAATATTAAGAGAACATCAGTGAGCTGTGAGAAATATCAATTGGCCTAACACACATGTAACTGAAACCCTAAAATATAAGGAAGGTGGATAGAAAAAAACTTTGAAGACACTCTGAACAAAAACTTTCCAAATGTGATGAAAACTATAAATGCACACATACAAGAGGATCAGTGAGTCCTAAATGGAAAGAATATGAAAACACACATGTCACCCTCGTACTCCATACATACATAAATCATAATCAAACTCCAGCAAACCAGTGAGTGACAAAGAGAAAAGCTAAAAGCAATTAGAGAAAAAAAAGCACACTAGATAGAGAGGAACTAAGAATGAGGGAGACATCTCATCAAACCAAAAAAAGTTATAAGACAATGACAACTTTTAAGTCTGAATAAAAATAAAAATGTCAACCTAGAATTCCATGTTGGAGGAAATATCTTTCAAAAACAAAGACAAAATAAAGACATTGAAACAAACAAATGTTGAAAAAATGTTCTTTGATTACAAGAAATGTTAAAGGACGTTCTTCTGGCAGAAGAAAAACAATACCTGAAGGAAATTCAAATCTAGACAATGGTAATTCAGATCTGGAAATGGTAAATGTGTAACAAAAAAACTGTTTTCCTCTTGTTAAAAAAACATTTCATAAGATAATCAATTGTTCAAAGGACAGTCAAAGGTATTATGGACTTTATAACATATATAGAAGTAAAATATATGAAAACAGTAACATAATGGCTGAGAAGGGTAAAATGGAAGCACATTGTAATAAAATGCTTAGAAAATGTAGTATATTATGAAATGGAAGCATACTATAACAAGATGCTAACTAAATATGTGAATTGGTACAATATGTTTAATATAAGGATAATTTAATAATCTATGATAATTAAGATGTATATTTTAAACTCTAAAGAAATTATAAAATCTTAAAAGAAAGAAATATGCCTCTTAAGCCAAAAAAAAAAAAAGGAAGGAAAATGGCAACATAAAAAAAACTAAATTAATCCAAAGGAGTCAGGAAGAAAGGGAGAAAAAAGAAACAATGAATGGATGAAACAAAAAAAATAGCAAGATTGTATATTTAAATTTAATTATGTTATTGTAAATGGCCAATAACACTCTAATATTAACAGGCAGAGGTCATCAGATTGGATTGTAAAAGTAAGATTCAATTATATGTCATCTAGTAAAATAATATTTAAATATAAAGATACCACTACATTAAAAGTAAAAGGTAAAAAGATATATTGTGAAAACATGAATGAAAAGAAAGCTGAAGTGGCTATGTTAATGTAAGACTAAGCAGGTTCAGAACAAATAATTTTATCAGAAATGAATGGGGTCATTTCTTAATGATAAAGGGACCAATTCATGAAGAAAAGTTACTTATCTTAAGTGTGTATACACCTAATGACTGAGTTCCAAAGTAAATGAGCCAAATAACTGATGGAACAAAAAAGAGACCTACAGGTCCCATAGTCAGGAAAAGGGGAAATCTACTACTGTAATTTCAAAAATGTTCTTTCCTCAATTGATAGAACAAGTAAGCAAAAATTCTATAAAGATACAGAAGATAAGGTTTATTTATACAATGGAATACTACTTGGCAATGAGAATGAATGAAATTATACCATTTGCAAAAATGTGGATGGAACTGGAAGGTATTATGCTGAGTGAAATAAGTCAGTCAGAGAAGGACAGATATCATATGTTTTCACTCATATGTGGATCTTGAGAAACTTAACAGAAGACCATGGGGGAAGGGGAGGGAGGGAAAGAGTTACAAACAGAGATGTAGGGAGGCAAACCACAAAAGATTTAAAAAGTAGAACAAACTTAAACTTAAAAAACTTTAAAAGGAGGGTGGATGGAGAGGTGGGAGAGAGGGAAAATGGGTGATGGGCATTGAGTAGCGCACTTGTTGCAGTGAGCACTGGATGTTGTATGTAAGCAAATTTGACAATAAATCACATTTGAAAAAAGATACAGAAGACTTCAACAACACCATGATGTTGTTCTAATTGACATGTGTATACTCCACCCAACTACAGCAGAGTACACCTTCTTCTCAAGTGCACACAGAACATTCACCAACATAGACCATATTTTTGACTTAATAAATATAAGCAGGTTGAAAACACATGAAGTATTTTCTCTGACCACAATAGAATTAAACTACAAATCAATAATGGAAAGACACCTGGAAAATCTCCAAATATTCAAAAACAGCATACTCCTAAAAACATTCATGGCTCAAAAAACCATTTTAACAGATTTACAAAATATTTTGAACTTAGTAATGATAAAAACATGTGAAAAAATGTGAGATGCAGCTGAAGTAATGCTTAGAGGGAAATTTTAGCATTAAAGACTTAGAAAAAAGAAAAGTTCTCAAATGAATGATTCAAGTTTCTGCCTTAAGAAACTAGAAAAACAGGAGTCAATACATCCAAAGTTAGCAGGAAGAAGGAAATGAAAATAAAAGTATAAACCAGTGAAAAAAATGTGGAAAAGCAACAAAGGATTTTAATAAAACCAAACACTGTTCTTTGAAAAACTAGCAGAATGAGGAGTGCAAAAAGAGAGAATTCACAAATTAACAAAATCAGAAATGAAAGTACAAACATAATCACAGATCCTACAGTCATTAAATGAATAGTAAAGAGGTATTATGAACAAAAATTGATGCCCATAAGTTTTATAATGTAGAAAAAATTTACAAATTTCTCAAAAGACACAAATTACCGTGTCTTTCTACTCAAGAGGAAATTGACAAACTGCATAGTTCTATATCTATTTAAGAAACTGAATCTATAATTCAAAACTGTATTTTAAAAAATCAGCTTAGAGGGCTTCACTGGTTGAATTCTATCAAACATCTATGAAAGAATAATACCAATTTTATACAGACTCTACCAGAAAATTGAAAAGCAGGATTATTTCCTAACTCATTCTATGAAACTAGCATAACATTGATACCAAAACCACACAAAGACTTTAGGAGAAAAGAAAACTACAGAGAGATATCCTTAATAAACACAGGTGCAATTTTTTTTTATTTAGCAAAACAAATCCAACCATATATAAAAAGGATAGTATATCATGATTAAATGGTGTTTATCCCAAGAAAATATGATTTAGTAAACATTCAAGAAAATCAATGCTATTCACCATATTAGCAAACTAAAGGTGTGAATTAGCATCACTAGCAGAGCAAGCCATGCCTCCTTTTTGTTCCCTTTTATAACAACTAGTAGACATCCATCCATGAATAGAAAAGCCTTTCAAGGGGTCGCAAGAATTAGCTCCATATGTCAGGGGATCCTGGGGGGAGTTTTACTCACTTGTGCATGTGGTGATAATAGGTGTACAGACCTTGGTGCAGGTTGTGGATCCAGAGAAGCCAGAGGAGGAAGTTTTGAGTGATGATTCAATTTCTTAAATAAGTATAGGACTATGCAGGTTATTTTTTTCTTCAGTGAGCTACCATCCTTGCTGTAGTTGAGAAAAAACCTAAAGAGTGCTGACCTGGGCAGATAATCACAGATGGAATAGAATTTGCAGAAGTCCTGACTTCCAGAGGGGAGATTCCAACATGTCATTGGAAGATACACCATACTCCAGTGGAGATGGTAAGAAATCCCCCCTCTTGCCCCACCACTAACTAAAGGTGACACTGCATGGTACTGAGCTATTTGGCAGTGGTGACCTCTCCTCAAGGGAAAAGGAGAGCAGTAGTGAGTTCCCAGCTACCCTGGTTGTAAAGGACATGGCTGGAGAAATCTGCTTCTCTGCAGCAGCAACCATAATATTAGATAAGGCCCCCATGACTGGGGGTAGGGAGGAGATTAGGAAATAGGCAGATAAGAATGCCAAAGGGTATTACAGGGATGAGGTTTCTGCTGCCTGCACTCAGGACTCTGGGAATACCTCACTGAAGGATCTCCCTATTAGCTTTGTGGGCACCCCCAAAGCCCAAAGTGCTAAACCCTCATCTCCCACCACAATGCAACTGGATTCTTGTATGCTTT
>PJEM01018778.1:0-17809 GCA_004023845.1 Helogale parvula | reverse complement strand
ACCATGGGGAGAGGAAGGGGGAAAGAGAGCGGGGATGAGTGAGGGACACAGATCAAGGGAGACTACTGAATACTGGAGACGAACCATGGACTGAAGGGGGAGGGGGGGAAGGGGGTGATGGTCATGGTGGGGGGCACTTGAGGGGAGAAGCACTGGGTGTTATATGGAAACTAATTTGACAATAAACTATTTAAAAAAATAAAAATAAATTAAAAAAATGAAAAGACAACCCACAGAATGAGAGAAAATATTTTCAAATTACATATCTGATAAAGATCTAGTACCAGAATATATAAAGAACTCTTAAAACTCCACAGTAAAAAGACAGATCACTCAGTTTTTAAATAGATAAGAAAATGGATTAGACAATTCACCCAAAAAAGATTCCCAAATAGTCAAGAAACATATAAAAAGATGCTATAACATCCTTAGTCATTAGGGAAATGCCAATCAAAGCCAAAATAAGAGACCACTTCACATTCATGAAATGGTTATAATTTAAGAAAGAAAGAAAGAAAGAAAGAAAGAAAGAAAGAAAGAAAGAAAGGAAGGAAGGAAGGAAGAAAGAAAGAAAGAAAGAAAGAAGAAAGGAAGGAAGGAAAAGAAAGAAGGAAAGAAATAAAGACAAACTAACAAATACTGATGAGAATGTGGAGAGATTGAACCCTTGTACATTGCTGGTAAGGGTATAAAATGGTGCGGCCGCTGTGAAAGATAGTCCAGCCGTTCCTCAAGAAGCTAATGATAGAGTTACAATGTGACTCAGTACTTTCATTCCTGAGCATAGACACAAGAGAACTGAAAACATGTTCACACAAAAACTTGTAAATGGATGTTCATAGCACCATTATTCATAATAGCCAGAAAAGTGGAAGCCACCCAATGTACATCAACTGATAAATGGATAAGCAAAATATGATACACCTAGAAAATGGAATATTATTTAGCCGTAAAAAGCAATGGAGCACAGACCCGTGCTACAACCTGAATGAAGTTTGAAAGCACTATTCTAAGTGAAAGAAGCCAGACACACACAAAAAATCACATAAACGTATAGTTCCGTTTATATAGAATGTCTAGAAACTCGAGTGGGTTCATGAGAGTGTCCTTAAGTGAGTTTTAGATTTCGTTCCTAGTATTCTGTTAACATTTATATTCAGTTTCACTCTTTAAGCTTTTCTCCCCACTAATGGGTTAAGCTGTGCTCCCTAAAAAAAGATATGTTCAAGTCGTAAACCCCAGTACCTATGAATGTAACCTTATTTAGAAATAAGATCTTTGAAGATTTAATTGCTCAATCGCCTAAGTATCTGACTTCAGCTCAGGTCATGATCTCGTGGTTCGTGAGTCTGAGCCCCATATCGGGCTCTGTGCTGACAGCTTCGGATTCTGTGTCTACTTCTCTCTGTTCCATCTCTGCTTCCACTCTGTTTTTCTGTGTCTCTCAAAAATTTTAAAAAAGAATTTAAAAAAAAGAAAAAAGCATTAGCTTTCTAACTGTATTAGACAGCTGTAATCATCAAGACAGTATGGTACTGGCACAAAAACAGACGCATAGATAAATGGACCAGAATAAAAAATCCAGAAATGGACTAACAAACATATGGCCGACTAATCTTCGACAAAGCAGGGAAGAATATCCATTGGAAAAAATACCATCACTTCAGTAAATGGTGTCGGGAAAACTGGACAGCAACATGCAGAAGAATGAACCTGGACCACTTTCTTACACCAGACACGACAAAAAGTTCAACATGGATGAAAGACCTAAACATAAGACAGGAAACCATCCAGATCCTACAGAACACAGACAGAAACCTCTTTGACCTTGGCCATGGCAACTTCTAACTAGACATGTCTCTGAAGGGAAGGGAAACACAAAAGCAAATATAAACTATTGGGACCTCATCAAAATAAAAAGTTTCTGCACAGCAAAGGACATGGTCAAAAACCTAAAACGCAGCCAGTCTATAGAATGGGAGAAATTACTTGCAAATGACATATCTCACATAGGGTTAGTATCAAAAATCTATAAGGAAGTTATAAACTCAACAACCAAAACACGAATAATCCAGTGAGCGGGCAGAAGACATGAATAGACACTTTTTTAAAGAAGACATCCAGATGGCTAACAGACACATGAAAAAATGCTGGAATCTCTCATCATTAGGGAAATACAAACCAAAACCACCTTAAGATGCCACCTCACACCTGTCAGCATGGCTAACGCTAACAACTCGGGCAATAGCAGATGAGGGTGAAGATACACAGAAAACGGAACCTTTTTGCACTGTTGGTGGGAATGTGAACTGGTGCAGCCACTCTTGAAAAACACTATGGAAGTTCCACAAAAAATTACAAATACAACTACCCTCTGACCTAGTAATGGTACTACTAGGTATTCATCCAAAGGATATAGGAGTGCTGTTTCGAAGGGGCACATGCACCCCAACTGTGAAGCAGCACTGTCAACAATAGCCAAACCATGGAAAGAGCCCGAGTGTCCATCAGCTGATGAAGGGATAAAGAAGATTTGGTACACACACACACACACACACACACACACACACACACACTTGAAAATTACATAGTGGTAAAAAAGAATGAAATCTTGCCATTTGCAATTACACGGATGGAACTGGAGTGTATTATGTCAAGCGAAATAAGTTGGTCAGAATAAGACAAATACCATATGATTTTACTCCTGTGTGGAATTTAAGAAACAAAACAGATGAACACAGAGGAAGGGAAGAAAAAATAAAATAAGTTAAAAACAGAG
The DNA here is from genome assembly GCA_004023845.1 of Helogale parvula. Classification (NCBI taxonomy): domain Eukaryota; kingdom Metazoa; phylum Chordata; class Mammalia; order Carnivora; family Herpestidae; genus Helogale; species Helogale parvula. The sequence goes on along the minus strand of PJEM01018778.1, from coordinate 15,030 downwards.
AGGGAGGTAAACCATTAGAGACTCTTAAGTATAGAGAATAAACTGAGGGCTGACCGTGGGAAGTGGGTGAGGGGATGGGCTAGATGAGTGATGGGCATTAAGGGGGGCACTTGTCCAGAAGGGCACTGGGTGTTGTGTGTAAGTGGTAAATCACTGAATTTTACTCCTGAAACCAATACTACACCGTATGTTAACTAACTTGAATTTAAATTTAAAAAAAGATAAGGCCGTTAGGGTGTGTCTTAATCCATATGACTGATATCCTTATCGGCAAAGGGAACGTGGACCCAGACACATACAGAGGGAAGACAGGCATGTAAAGATGGAGGCAGAGATGGGAGTCATGTTGCCACGGAACTCCTGGGGCCATCAGAAGCTGGGAGGGACACAGAAGGATCCTCCCTTAAGTCTTCAGAGGGAGCCTCGCCCTGCCAACAATTTTAGTCTGGATTTCCAGCCTCAAGAACTATGATATATTAAATGTCTTGTCATTATAAGCCACCCAGTTTATTTCACTTTGTTACAGCTGCCCTAGGAAACTAATATAGTTGACTTTTGAACACCATGGGGGATAGGAGCAATGACCTCTCCCTCACCCCCCAACTGAAAATCTGAGTATGACTTTTGACTCCCCCCAAAACTTTACTAATAATTTAAGTGGTTGATTAACACATGTTTTGATATTTTTTTATTTGAGAGCGAGAGAGAGTGACGTGAGAGCGAGAGCGAGCGAGCATCTCAAGCAGGCTCCAAGCTCAGCACAAGCCCGATGTGGGGCTCAATCCCCAACCCCTGGATCGTGACCTAAGCCAAAATTAAGAGTCAGATGCTCAACCAACATAGCCACCCAGGCGCCCTGACCCATATTTTGTATGGCATATATGTCATACACCATATTCTTACAATAAACTAGAGAAAAGAAAATGTTACTATGAAAATCATAAGGAGGAAAAATTTCATTCACAGTCCTGTACAGTATTTTTTAAAAGATGTTATGTTTAAGTCATCTCTACACCCAACATGGGTCTTGAGCCCACACCCTGAGATCAGGAGTCACGTGCTCCGCTAACTAAGCCAGCCAGGTGTCCCTTACAGTGCTGCACCGTATTTATTGGGAAAAATCCATGTGCAAGTGGACCCATGCAGTTCACGCTCACATTGTCCAAGGGCCAACTGAACATCCTTCATGTTGTGATTCCTTCAAGCTGACTCTGGTCAACGTACATTAATTGCATGTTTGTGCCACTAAAGGAGACGAAATGGCGGGTCACACATTGACGTGAGGAGGCAGGGCAGGAAGGAAGTAGGCTGCCCCCACGCCACCCTCCTCTGACGATGGCCCCATAGTAGCAGTAATAATGAGAGAGGACATAAGTCCCAAAGGGAGAGCTGTTGGTCGAAATCAAAGCAAGCTGAGACCCACTGCGAAGTTGAGTGCCATTCAAGCAGAAGGTGATCATGGAGTCGCTGACACAGAAGGACAAACTGGAAGTACCTGACCCTAAATACACAGCAGGATGGGAGCAGGGATCCTGGGTCCTACTGCTCTGTAGACAGGGGACATAGAAGTGACAGACTCTGGGGAGGTACATCGTGCTCTATCTCCATGGCAGTACAGGCTCACCTTCAGAGCATGCATCAGGAACCATGGACGTCAGAAGGAAGTGACAAAACATTTTTCAAGTGTTGAAAGAAAAGGATTGTCATCCCAGGATTCTGCTGCCAGAGAAGATATTCTTCAAGAATGAAAGGGGACTCATGACATATGCAGGTGAAGGAAAACTAATTAAGGCAATTTGTCGCCAGCGGACCTCTAAAAGGCTGACTAAGGAAACAGAAAGGAAAGAATAAAAGAAGGTACCTTGGAACACCAGAAGGAAGAAAGACACAAAAATTTGCATCAATGGACTTTTTTATCCTTGAGTTCTAACTATGATGACTAAAGGATATATTACAATACTGTCTGATGTGGTTCTAAGTTTATGTAGAAAAAATAAATTTAAGACAATTATCTTAGAAACAGGGAAGGTTTAAAGGGTGGTAAAGGTAAGTTAAGTTGATATACTTCACTCTGGCTGGTTAAATGATAACACCAATGGATGGTGATAGCCATATATAAAGTTATATACTATTCATATATATTATGAATATATTCATATATTATATATTCTGCAATAACATTATATTATTATATATTATTCATACATACATAATAGTTATTCAAAGACGGAAATTTTGAAACCATTATATATGATTTTTTACTAGAGAGAGAGGGAAGGCATGTGTACAAATGGGGAGGGGGCAGAGGGAGAGGGAGGGGAGAATCTCAAACAGGCTCCATGTCCAGTGCAGAGCAGACCTGGGGCTTGACCTCACGACTGTGAGATCTGCGTGACCTGAGCCAAAATCAAGAGTTGGATGCTCAACCAACTGAGCCACCCAGCCACCCCGATAACACTATATATGATTTTATACAGTGTTTTTAAAATGTCTCTTTCTGAATAACTATTTTAGTGGTTGTTCCAGGTATTATAGTGTAAAAATAAGACACATATATCAGAATAGAAAACCCGGAAGTGAATTTACAACTAGATGGTCAATTAAACTTCAACAAAGCAGGAAAGAATATCTATGGAAAAAAATATTCCTTTCGACAAATGGTGTGGAGAGAACTAGAAAGCAACATGCAAAACAATGAACCTGGACCACCGTCTTCCACCGTACATGAAAATAAATTCAAAATAGATTAAAGACCTAAATGTGAGACAAGAGACCATTAAAATCAGAGAGAAAATCACAGGCAGCAGCCTCTTTGACATAGGCCTTAACAACTTCTTACTACACATCTCCTGAGGCATGGGAATCAAAAGCAAAAATAGATTATTCGACTTCTTCAAAATAAAAACCATCTACACAGCAAAGGAAACAACCAATGAAGCTAAAAGCCAACATAAGGAATGCGAGAAGATATTTGCAAATGACATGGCTGATTAAGGGTTAGCATCCAAAATCTATAAAGAACTTATAAAACTCAACACTCAAAAAAAACCAAATAATCCAGTGTAAGAATGGTCAGAAAACATACATAGACATTTTTCCAAAGAAGATATACAAGAGGTCAACAGACACATGAAAAGATGCTCAACACCACTCATCATCAGGGAAATGCACATCAAAACGTCAATGAGATCTCACCTCACACTGGCCAGAATAGCTAAAATCAACAACACAAGAACCGAGAGGTGTTGGCAAAGATATGGGGAACCCTCTTGCACTTCTGGTGAGAATACAAGCTGGTGCAGGCCCCCTCAAAAAAAGTATGAAGGCTTCTCAAAAAGTTAAACATAGAACTACCCTACGATCCTGCAATTGGACCACTAGGTATTTACCCAAAGAATACAAAAATACTAATGAAAAGGGATGCATGTACCCCAATGTTTCCAGCAGCATTGTCAACAATAGCCAAATTATGCAAAGAGCCCCAATATCCACTGACTGGTGAGGGATAAAAAAGATGTGATGCATACATACAGTAAAACCTTGATTGTGAGTAACTTGTTCCACAAGATGACCAAACCTTTTTAATAATGTTAACGTAATAAATGAGCCATGTCTTGCAGTACGGGAAGCAGGTGATGCCAAATGTCGCACGATCACACCTCAGCCAATGGTTCCTTTCTCCCTCTCTCTCACTTACTGGGAAATTGTGGGTGATCGTCTCCCATGCTCCGATGCTGGTCTCAGGCCACGGTGTTTGGCAGAAATCAGTGATTTTTCCAGAAAGTTGGAAGGTGCCCACAACTGGCACTAGGATATTTTTTGTCACTTCAAAGCACCGATGCACAGTTTTTTGCTCTTCCATCCAAGAAGAAGCCTAGGAGTGCTTTGCTTCTATTCTAGGTCAGGCTGCCTGCAGATGGAGACCCTTTCCTCTGCTGTCTTATTGCCAGTTCCACTAAATACAGTATATGACAAGAGTTTAGTCCATATTCATGCCAGTGTATGCAAGGGCCCCCATGCAGAAAAAGGTTGAAAGGGAAGGCAGTAAGAAGGAGATGATTACAGTGGAAGTTAGGAAGGAAATCATCAAGAAGTACAAACAAGGCATGCAAATGGCCAAAATGGAAGATTTTATAAGAAGTCTATGTCCGCATCTAATCTGCAGAGGAAGAGAAAAAGGCGGAGGAATCCCTCACCTCAAATGCCATTCGAGAGATGTGTAAAATGTGAGGGTCAGTGCAAAATTCTGTGGAAAGGCATCACCTGAATAAGGCTGTGGCACTATGATTGATAAAAATCTGTTTGACAACAAAACAAAGTCACATTTCTGTGAAATCCTCAAAAGGAGGGAAAAGCAAGTATCATGGTGTAGGTTCCATCTTAAAGTGGCATGAAAAGAAAAATTCCATTGAGCCCATAGATAGCAGGGATTCCATCAGTGATAGTGAAAACCCGTGATCCACAATAACCTTCCTCTCCCGTGTCTCCCTCACACCAGCCACGAAGATTTCCCAAGGGTTAATTTATTTTTCTTTATATTTTGTGCTTTATTATTTTCTATTATGCTACAGTATTGTAATCCTTTTTACATGAAAATTTAGGGGTTAGGAATTAATCATCTGAGTTTTCATTATTTCTTCTGGGAAAATTTGCTTTGATAGACAAGTGTTTTGGATTACAATCATGTTTCCGGAACGAATTATGCTCTCAAACCAAGGTTGTACTGTGTGTGTGTAATAGAATATTACTCAGCCATAAAAAAGAATGAACTATTGCCATTTGCAACAATGTGGATGGGGCCAGAGTGTACAATGCTAAGCGAAATAAGTCAGAGAAAGACAAATACCGTATGAGTTCACTTATATGTGGAATTTAAGAAACAAAACAAAACTCATAGGGGTAAAAAAGAGAGAGGAAAACCAAAAAACAGGCTCTTTACTATAAAGAACACACTGATCGTTACCAGAGAGGAGGTGGGTGAAGGTTAAGTGCAGCTGAAGGATGATGAGCACTGGGTGTTGTACGGAAGTGTGGAATCAGTGAACTGTACACCTAAACTCACTGTATATTAACTAACTAGAATTTAAATAAAAACTAACAGCTCAGTGTCACTCAGCATCAGGGAAACACAAATCAAAACCAGACTGAGATATCACCTCACACCGGTCAGAGTGGCTAAAATGAACAAATCAAGAGACTATAGATGCTGGTGAGGATGTGGAGAAACGGGCACCCTCCTACACTATTGGTGGGAACGTAAACTGATAACAGCTGTTCTGGAAAACTGTGTGGAGGTTCCTCATAAAACTATCAATAGCACTGCTGGGGATGACCCAGCAATAGCACTGCTGGAATCTACCCAAGGCATACAGAAGTGCTGATGCATAGGAGCACATGGACCCCAATGTTCATAGCGGCTCTTTCAAAATGAAAAGAACCTAAATGTCCATCAACTGATGAATGGGTCAAGAAGATGTGGTTTATCCATACAATGGAATACTACACGGCAATGAGAAAAAAATGAAATCTGGCCATTTGGAGCAAAATGGATGGACCTCGAGGGTGTCATGCTAAGCCAAATAAGTCAGGCAGAGAAGGACAGATACCATATATTGTCACTCGTAGGTCTAACAGGAGAAACCTAATAGGAGACCATGGGAATGGGAAAGGGGCAGAAAAGAGTTGGGGAAAGGGAGTGAGGCAAATCGTGAGCGACTTTTGAATGCTGAGAACAAACTGAGGGCTGAAGAGGGAAGGGGGGAATGGAAAGGGAGGGTGATGGTCGTGGAGAGGGACACTTGTGGGGAAGAGCACTGGGTGTTATATGGAAACCACCTTGGTAATAAACTATATAAAACAAATAAAATAAATAAATAAAAACTAACACACACACTCACCACACACACCATAAGTAAATAAATAAATAAATAAACTATATTATAATCAATATAGAACTATAAAATTGTTCAAGTATCCCACAGGATCGTAGAAGGGAAAAATCGAGAAGTGAAAACTGGAGAGAACAAGAGAAAAAAAACAAAGTAAAAATGGCATGCCTTAACACCTCAATAATATTAAATATAGGGAGCTGAATATGCCAATTAAAAGATAGAAATTGGAGAGTAGATTAAACCACATGACCCAACTATATACTGCTTATAAGAAAATCATTTCAGATATTATGGTGGAAACAGGCTGAAAATAAAAAGATGAGAAAAGATAAATAGTGCAAATATTTACCAAGCAAAGGAAAGAAGGAATGGCTATATTAATATCAAATAAAGTAGACCTCAGAACAAAGAAAATCATCAGAACCAGAGAGGACGTTATACAGTGATGAAAAGGCCAGTCCATAAAGAAGACAAAGCGATTCTAAATGTATATTCCCAAAAACAGAACTGCAAAATGTGTGAAGCAAAACCTTAAAGAATCGAAAGAAGAAACTGACAAATCCACAGTTCTATCTGAAGACTCCATACCTCTTTCTCAGCCATCGATAGAGCAATGTTTAGAAAATGAGCAAGTATATAGGAGAAATGACCCAATAACACCATCGATCAACAGGAATTAATTAATATTGATAGAAACAACCACTGCAGATACATCCTTTTCAAGTACACATGGGACATATACCAAGACACGTCCTGGGCTATTAGACAAATCTCAACAAATTTAAGAGTGGAACCCAAATGGAGTATATTCTCCAACCACAATGGAATCCAGCTAGAAATCAAGTAACAGAAAGATAACAGAAATATCTTCTGGACTGCCCTATCGGCAGCTTCACGACCCCCTACACAATCATCAGAATCTGAACAAAGGCCTTGTTGATAGTCCTCCAATGTCAAATTCTAAGGCTGGAAAGGGACACTTCTGGACTTGGAAAACACTCAAGACTGTCACTGAAGGATGGAAAAGTAAGTGGTAAATAGCTATTTCCTCTTTTTTTTCCCCTACCCATTGCTAAAATCAACTTCCTTTGCCATTGAAGAGAAGAGGGATCACATGTTCCCTACTGCACGTCTGTCCCCTGCCCCAATGTTTACTCTTTTTTCACTTTGAGTACAGATAACTCTATTCAAGAATGGACAAACCCAGTGTCTACCCACCCTTGGCCAGCCTCTGCCCACCAGTTCTGACCTAGCCAACCCTCTGGGCACTATCAACTCAACTATGTAATTTAAGCCTTTGGTGAAAATGCTGAGAACACTTCCTGGTCAGGGACAGACACCTTCCAGGCTATGCTGAGAATATGCCTAACAGGACGCTGAAAACACTGTGGCTCGCAGGCCTGAGGCACTGTGAAGAGCCTCCTCTTTCCACTCCTGGGAATCTCAGGGGCTCTGTCTTCACTCATCCAGGAGAAAGACGACTCTTTTTTTTTTCTTTTTTTATAAAAGAGAACACTGAGGCCTGGGAAGCTTAGATCCATATACCAAGCCCCTCTTTGTGCAAGATCTGGAACCATAATCCAAGTCTGACAGTTCATCTCCCTTCTGTCCCTCTGTCCCTCCACACACCTCAGCAGACCCCACCTATCCACTCAATGATAAAATTGATTACAGTAAGAAAGGTGGAAATGAAACCACAAGTCAGAGTTTGATGGGAAGAAATCTGAATTATGAAACAATATTTCTTCCCTTGTCTATGCTCAGTCTTGAGGAGGAAATGTACACTGTTGAGAAGGGAGTGTTGAAATCTCCAATTCTAGGGATTTGTCTATTTCTCCACTCATCGCTATCAGTTTCACTTCTTCAATTTTGAAATTCTCTTGGGTTTTTTTGCAATTCTGTTACTTATGAGGTACATGCCCATTCAATATGATTGTGTCTTGTTGATGAATTAACCTATTTATCACTATGAGGGTCCTTCTTTATCCCTGGTGTACGGATGGCATTGTTTTGAAGCCAACTTTGATACCAATATAGCAACTACAGGTTTCATATACTTTTCCAATATCCAATTCTTCAACTTGAACCTATCTGTGACTTTATTTTTATTTTTTATTTTGAGAGAGAGAGAGAGAGAGAGAGAGAGGTTTAAGCAGGTTCCATGCTAAGCTGAAGCCCAACGCTAGCTTGATCCCACGACCCTGGGATCATGACCTGAACTGAAATCAAGAGTTGGAGGTTCAACCGAGTGAGCCACCCAGGCACCTTCCCTGCCTTTGCTCAAATTAATTAATTTATTTTTAATACATATGTGACTATATTTAAACCCAGACCTTTGAGGTTGACTAAGTCATTGGCCATTGACTAATTCAACCTCCAGCCCTCACCTCTCCCATCCTGGGAGGTCTGGGGTAGGATTGTAAGTTCCAGTTCTCTTCATCTTGTTGGTCCTGCAGGCAATCAGTGCCCTGCCTTGGGTGGGTCCCTCAGTAACATAGCAAACACACCTTTATTATCTATATTATCTATAATATCTATATGATATTATCTATATCATAGGAAATTTCAAGGGTCTTGGAAGCTGTGAGCTATAAGCCACAGACAAAGACCAAATACATAGGAAAAATCTATTTTGATCATTTGACCAAATAAATATTTCTTTTTTTTTTAGTTTACTTCTTTATTTTGAGAGAGAGAAAGTGAGCAGGGGAGGGGCAGAGAGAGGGAGAATCCCAAAGGCTCAGTCTCACAACTGTGAGATCATGACCTGAGCCAAAATCAAGAGTCAGACACTTCACTGACAGCTATCCAGGCGCGCCCAAATATATATTTCTTATAAATCGCAGTATCACAGGATGGACGGTAAATAATAACCTTGGTTATTCCATCGTGGTCTGAAACAGAAGACCCCACCCCATCTTCTTTTGCAAAGTGCTTATCCAAGAGATTAGATATTTGTACTATAGCTTTTCCCACATTCTGAATTTTGCTGTTTTCATCTTCACAATGTCTTTTAGTACGTTCCTCTGTCTCAAACATTTTTGTAAGCTGGAACATAGCTGTGGTTGGTTTGATTGGACATATAAGAATCAAGTTTCATTTTTTCTGACAATGTTACTTATAAATAGTGCCCTAACTTTCCATTGGGGGAGGGGGGGACGTAGTGTATTGTTTCTCCTCTCTTTATGTTATCAGTCATTGATGATGACTGTGTAGATACATTATTTAAATAAGTGTTGCAGGGTGTGCCTGGGTGCCTCAGCTGGTTGAACCTCAGAATTCAAACCCTACATCAGGCTCTACACTGAGAGTGTGGAGCCTGCTTGGGATTCTCTCTCACCCTCTCTCCTTGCCTCTTCTTTGCTCATTCTCTCTCTCAAAATAAATAAACTTAAAAAAAATTTTAGGGGCGCCTGGTTGGCTTAGTCCATTAAGCAGCCAAATTTGGCTCAGGTCATCATCTCACAGTTCATGGGTTCGAGCCCTGTGTTGGGCTCTGTGCTGACAGCTTGGAGCCTCGAGCTTGTTTCTGATTCTGTGTTTCCCTCTCTCTCTGACCATTCCCCGTTCACGCCCTGCCTCTCTCTCTCTCTCTCTCTCTCTCTCTCTCTCTCTCTCTCTCTCTCAAAAACAAATAAAAGTTAAAAATTTTTAATTTTTAAGTAAGTATTCTAAAATGGCGATTTTCTATTCTAATATTTCTTTTCCATTATGTAACTAGAATATTTGTATTAAGATATTCTTTCCCTCTTCACTTACTTAGTAAACCTGAAGTACAGTTGGTGCTAGAAAACCAAGATAAATGCTTGATAAACATCAGGATAAATTATATATCAATAAATATTTAAATGTTAGCAAAAAGGAAATCAAAAAAAGTTCTAGAAGGAAACGGAAAAGTATGCATGTGCAAGGTTTTTCTAACTATGACCCAAAAGTCAGTGGGGTGTTTAAAAATGCAAACTTATCTCCAAACTAGTGGCCTCTAGTTTAACCATAAAACCTTGATTTCCAAGCATAATTCATTCTGGAAACATGCTTGAAACCCAAACCACTTGTATATCAAAGTTAATTTCCCCATAAGAAATAATGGAAACTCAGATGATTTGTTCCACAACCCAAGACTATTCATATAAAAAGGATTACACTACTGCACTATAACACAAAATAATAAAGAAAATACAACATATAAAGAAAAATAAAGAAGTTAACCTGCAGTTCCCTTTGAAACCTTCATGGCTGGTGTGAGAAAGACAAGAAAAAGGAGAGTTATTGTGCAGGACGACTTTCACTGTCACTAATGGAATCACCGCCATCTATTGGCTCAATGGAACCTTTCTCTGCATGGGAACCATTGTATACCCTGCACAAATGTTGACTACAGTACAGCAAAAATAAACTCTTGTCATATACTCTATTTAATATAACTGGCAAGAAGGCAGCAGAGGAAAGAGTCTCTAGCTGCAGGTGGCCTGACCTAGAATAAAAGCAAAGTGTTCCTCAGCTCACTCTTGGATGGAAAAGCAAAGACCTGCCAATTGTGCTTTGAAGTGACAAAAAATACACTAATGCCAGTTGTGGGCACCTTCCAACGTTCTGAAAAAACCACTGATTTCTGCCAAACACCATGGCCTGAGACCAGCATCGGAGCATGGGAGAGGATCATCCACGATCCCACAGAGAGAGAGAGAGAGAGAGAGAGAGAGAGAACGAACCATTGGCTCCGTTGTGATCATGTGACATTCGGCATCATGTATGACTCATACTGCAAGACATGGCTCATTTATCAAGTGAAAATTATTAGAAATGATTGCTCGTCTTGCAGAACACAGGCAGAACAAGTCACTCGCAATCCAAGGTTTTAGTGTTCTTTGGTGCTGAGAATGGGCGCAAGATTTTGTATTTTGCTAGCACTTTTCCTCCTGAGAATAATGGCTATCGAATGCAGAAATACAGCTGCTCTCTTAGCAGAAATCTTTGGGCATAGTATTTCCAATGAAATCAGTAACTTAGGAAGCAGTTCTAGGCAAAGCACCCAGGGAGAAGCCAATGACTTTTAGAACTCCAGCTGTAAGAAACCAACAAGTGACTGTTCTCAACCTTGGGACACCCAAGAGCATGGAACCATAGGAGCAAAGTAGTAAGCCGTGTCAAAAACAGCTCCTAAAAAATATGAAGAACAAGGCCAAAAGCTGAAAAGCAAGAAGTTCACCACAAAATGTCTTCTCACAGCCAACATCATGAGACCCTGGGAAAGAGGGGAGAAATCCAGAGCCTCGAAAAGGACCTGGCAGCGATCTGATGAGGGAATAATAAGCAGCAGCTGCCAAACAGCTGACAAACCCATTGGGGAACATTGGAAAACAGACAGCCCTTCTCCAGGTGCTAGAAGATTTATAACGGGGTCTTTTAACTATTCACAGAACACAAGCAGGGTAGCAAAATGAAGTACAAATAGATCTTATTCATTTATTTTTGTGAGAGAGAGAGAGAGAAAGAAAAGGAGAGAGAGAGAGTGGGGGAGTGGCAGAGAGCAAGGGATACACAGAGTCCGAAGCAGGCTCCAGGCTCTGAGCTGTCAGCACAGAGTCTGATTCGGGGCTCAAACCCACACACTGTGGGATCATGACCTGAGCTAAAGTCAGATGCTTAACCGACTGAGCCACCCGGGCACCCCAATATTTTTTGGTGCACACTTGATGTTTATCTATATTCTACCCAATGTTTTGAATATGTGGGAAATTTTTAAATTTTAACTGAAGCATATTATATTGACTTTTGCTCCCTTTCAGTACAATGCAGGGGAGGGTGCCTGGGGAGTGAGGGGCTTTTTACACCAAAGCTTGACAGACTGAAAGAGAAATGTCATCATTGTCCACGAAAGGACAAGATCTCATACACATGAGTAAAAGCATCTGAAAAATTGTTTCAAAGAGAGGCAAGCGAAGAGAAGAGAGTAATCAAAATGAAAGAGGAAGCCATGGCCTGACTCTTGGGCTCTGCGCAAACCTCCGGCAACGTTTCTAAAATTAAAAAAAGAATGAAAGGCTGAATATGAATAATGGTGTGTGAATACCAGTTTTAAAAAAACAGTAAAAACTCTGCATTTTAAGCTTTCAAAGACATAGGCTGAAACTGAAACAGTGCATAATTTCATAGGAATGAGGAAACGGAGGAAAGGCTGAGGAAAAGCAGGGAACTCTTAGAAATGGGAAGGAGGTCTTTGACCCCTTGCGTACTGTGTAACAATAGATTGGACCAGATTTAACCAATTCATCAAGGAGTAGGGGATACTCAACTGACATCAGAGTGACAAATTCAAAACTGAGGAGGGCCTTGGGGGTGCCTGGGTGGCTCAGTGATTTAGGCGTTGGACACTGAATTTCAGCTCACGTCACAACCTCATGGTTGTGGGATCAAGTCTTAAATCATGGTCCAAACTGGACATGGGGCCTGCTTGGGATTCTCTCTCCCTCTCCCTCTGCCCCTCTAGTATGTTCTCTCTATGTCTCTAAATAATTAATTTATTTATTTATTAATTAAATACTGAGGGCCTTGGTCAAATATTGGGGTATACCTTAACAACAAGGATTTTCTGTCACCAGGATTTTACAATGTACTGGGCTATATAGACAAGATAGTAAGCACTTGATCTGGGTGTCATATAGGACAGACACTTAAGCCAACCTTGGGTGGATCAGAAAACTTTCCTTAAGAATATGAGCTGTCAGATTTGCACTCATAGGTCTAACAGGAGAACAAGAGAAACCTAACTGAGGACCAGGGGAGGGGAAGAGGGAAAGAGAGTTGGGGAGAGAGAGGGACGCAAAATCTGAGAAACTATTGAATACTGAAAATGAACCAAGGGTTGAAGGGAGAGGGGGAGGAAGAAAAGAGGTGGTGGTGATGGAGGAGGGCACTTGTGGGGACTGGGTGTTATATGGAAACCAATTTGACAATAAACTATTTTTTAAAAATAATAAATAATAAACAATTAAAAAAAGAATATGAGCTGTCAGGGTGCCTGGGTGGCTCAGTCATTAAGCATCTGACTTCTGCTCAGCTCATGATCTCACAGTTCATGAGTTCGAGTCCCACATCCAGTGAGCATGTGCTCAGCTTTGGGTAAAACATGAACCTTGGGTGAGCCCCACATCTCTCTCTCTCCTCCCCTCTTAGGACTCTCTCTCTGCTCCTCCCTCACTTATTGTTGGCTTGGTCATCCACAGTGTGTGTGTGTGTCTGAGAGGCGGCAGGAGCCGCTGCAGGAAGCAGTGTGGGCAGGAGGGCCACACCCCGAGGTGTGACTACAGAAGTAAGAATTGTGAGCAGAGAGTTGCATGGAGGCCACAATATGAATAGCTTTGCCCAAACTATCAAGGAGTTTAGACAAGGGGAGGCTGTGTGTGGGGCAGGGGGGTCTGGGGACGCTGGATAATCCAGTGTGACAAATAGGTACACACACAATGCATTAGCCAAACAGGAACACTGTGAATTAGGGAAAAAACACTTCCTTCAAAGCGACTTCTCCCACTCTCCCAGTTTATTGAGCATTTATCATAAATGGGTGTTGGAGTTTGTCAAATGCTTTTTCTGCATCTCTTGAGATAATCACGTGATTTCTATCCTTCATTCTATTAATAGGGTAAAATACACTGACATATTGAACCAGGATTAAATCCCAGGTAGATATATTTTTAGATGGTACATACTTCTCATGGTCTACTCTTCTTTTTAGAAGTTGCTGTACTCAATCTGCTAATATTTCTTTTGCCTTTATATATATATATTTTTTAATATAATTTATTGTCAAGTTAGCTAACATACAGTGTATACAATGTGCTCTTGGCTTCAGGGGTAGATTCCCATGATTCACTGCTTACATAGAGCACCCCATGCTCATCCCATCCAGTGCCCTCCTCAATGCCCACCACCCATTTCCCCCTCCCCCGCACCCTCCATCAACCCTCAGTTTGTTCTCTGTATTTAAGAGTCTCTTATGGTTTGCCTCCCTTTCAGTTTGAAACTATTTTTCCCCATCCCTTCCCCCATGGTCTTCTATTAAGTTTCTCAAATTCCACATATGAGTGAAAACATGATACCTGACTTTCTCTGACTGACTTATAATTTGCTATCTTTCTGTTGGGGATTTTTGCCTACGTCAAGGGTCTTGGCATGGGCCTCCATGGAGTGTCACCATTTCCAATGTAGGAAACCCAAGGAGGAAGGCAATGAGTGGCCAGTGGATCTGACAGTGGTGCCCATGAGAACCTCATTGCTCAAATGGAAACAGACAGTTAGGAGAAATACCAAGGGTGTTTGGCAGAAGCTCCAGTCCCCAGTAGACCTGGCAATGTTAGAACCTGGGTGACCAATGAAATTGAGTCATGCCTGATGATCAGTCGTGCCTTCGAGGCAGTACCCGGCAGAGGATTCATATCAGAGAAAGGAAAAACATGGTCATACCACATGGCAGATCACAGAAGTTTTCAGGCGCTAATCGGATTCAACCTTTGGGGAACTTCAGAAATATATTCAAGGAGAATCAGAACTTGTGGGGGCTCTGGAGGGCTGCCCCAGCAGGAAGAGTGAAAGCTAGGGAAACATTCATCATGTCTAAATGACCTCATTTTGAACTTACTATAACCTTGTTATAGACAAATTATAAATCTATTTCCAGAGGCTCATTTGGGCATAACACCACTTGGCTCAGGCTTGACCCCCTTTCATCTAGCCCACATACTGTCTTCTAACCTGGCGGTCAGGAAACTCAGGCCCCCCACACGACCACCCCGTAATACATATGAAGAAACTGTAGGTGAAAAGCAATAGACGGGAAATGTTCGCAATCGAAGATCAAAATGTATCATGTTGTTCACAGGTAGATTTCACACCAATCTAGAAAGTATATCCTGTGTCTATTCTCAGAAATAAACACAAGAATTAAGTCCACAAAGTTTTCCTGTTAGCATCACATTGCCTCTGCTGGTAAAACAGAAGATGAGATATGCTGAGGCCTAAGTCCGGTAGGGAGGAGGACAATATGGCAGCGGGGAAGGCTAGGCCAATGGGTCCACGGTACAAACAACTATAAGGATGGAATAGGAAGATGAGGGTTTGGGTTTTTTTTTTTTTCAGATTT
>PJEM01018777.1:0-17815 GCA_004023845.1 Helogale parvula | reverse complement strand
TTTAACATAGTGCTGGAAGTCCTGGCATCAGCAATCAGACAACAAAAGGAAATAAAAGGCATCAGAATTGGCAAAGAAGAAGTCAAACTTTCCCTTTTTGCAGACGACATGATACTCTACATGGAAAACCCGATCGACTCCACCAGAAACCTTCTAGAACTGATCAATGAATTCAGTAAGGTTGCAGGATACAAAGTCATATTTGTTTTAAACTTTTTTAAATGTTTGTTTATTTTTGAGAGAGAGACGGAGACAGAGCGCACATGGCGGAGGGGCAGACAGAGCGGGAGACCCAGAATCCGGAGCAGGTCTAGACGCTGAGCCGTCAGCACAGAGCCCGACAGGCCCGGGTGCCTAACCGACTGCGCCCCCCAGGCGCCCTGCTGACTTCCACTGAGCTACCGAGGATTTCCAGAGTGAAGAGCGGCCAGGAACCTTCAGCTCGTGTGCAGACTGTCCACCTGCACGACTCTGTTGACGTCAGCTCACTTTATAGTTCACAAGGCTGCCGTTTTCAAGCACGGACATGTTGCTTGTCTTTCTTTCTCTCTTTTCTTAAAGTTTATTTATTTATTTTGAGAGAGAGAGAGAGAGAGAGAGAGGTGGGGAGGGACAGAGACAAGAGAGAAAAAATCCCAAGCAGGCTCCGCACTGTCAATGCAGAGACTGACGTGAGGCTTGAACTCATGAACTGCGAGGTCATGACCTGAGCCGAGAGCCAGAGTCAGACAGTTCGCCGACTGAGCCCCTGGGTGCGCGGCCTGCTGGTTTTCAAGGGCGGAGGCCGCGGGGGCACTGCCGCCCCCCTCTGACCGACCGCGAGTCTGAGCCGCTAGGCTGCGCTCTATCCTCACGCAAGGTCGTTTTTCAAAGCACCTTCCTGTGCTGTCAATGCATCTTCTCTTCCTCATGGTTTTCTTACTAATGTTTTCTATTCTCCACCTTAACTTTCTTGTACGAATACAGAATGTAACACAGATAACAGATAAAAATGTACTGACTGTGTACCTTACAGGTCAGGCTCCCATCAACAGCGGCTATTAGTCAAGTTTCCGAGAGTCCAAAGTTACACGTGGATTTTCAACGACACAGGGGTCAGAGCCCAGCCCCGCACTGCCCAAGGACAGCGTGGGCCACTATCCTTAGCGCAAGGAGGTTAGAAGAAACTTCTCTCATCGGTATCTTTTAAAAATACCTTCTTTTACAAATGGAAACTACCAATAGGGGAGATAATTTAAAAACATGAACAAATGTTCTCATATCCACTAGTCGAAAAATAAAATGTATTGCTAAATATTCACGACTTTCCCTTGGCCGCCTTGAATTATACAGTATATTTCATCAGCTCCATTTTTTCCAAATGTACATAAAGCAAGGAACTTCGTATCTCTGTAAGTATTTCTTATGGAATATTAGTAATAAAAGACAAAACAGCATAATATGGCTTTGATTTAATCTTCAAACTCTTTCAAATTAAGTACAACTTAAAATGGAACATAAAGTAATCATGTCTCAAAAGCACCGTGAATTTGGAATTTAATGAAGAAAACTAATATAAAATTACATGGAATATATCATCCCATATGGTGTCCTTTCAAGTAAATTGAAACCTTTTTTCTTTTTGTGACTCATTACGTTCCCGCTGTCTCTGTCATCACGAGTAAGACTTTCAATCTCACTATTTTTGGAATTATGTTAATGATTTGAATGGTACTTGTTGGAATTAAAACTTCTTCAGAAGACAACACAATTAGGAAAAGTAGGATGACAGTAAGGATTCCCAGAGCAGACATTTTATGAGGGAAGAACACACTGCAGAACATCCACGCCCGGGCGCTGGGTCTGAGCCGTCGCCGCAGTGACTGGAGACAGACAGACGCTAATAAGGAAGCGGCCTCTCCAGCTCTTCCATGTCCCAGAGCCGACATCCTAAAAAACTGACTTTTAGACTCAATGCACTTTTCCAGGAGGAAAATAAACCTTCCTCATTACGTGAAGCGGGTTTTTCTGCGGAGTGCCTTCTCATTCTATCCTTTTCTCGGTTTATTTTCCCCTCAACTCTGGGGAGTTTAAAAGTTAACCCATGAAACACGATGTCTTCGGACACACAGGGAGTGTTTTTCGGCGGGCCGGTCAGACTTCTGAGGGCAAGATGGGAGACAGCCACGCCTCCAGGGGATTACTAACTGGAGGAGACCAGTCTCCGTGTCTCGGACCTGACTCCACATGAAAGGAGCAAGAGGGATCCACCACCCGCTAACACACTGGGTGGGAGATGCGGGCAACAGATATTTCTGGAGACAGAAACCCGAGGAACCAAAGAAACGGAAATTCCGGACGCTGGCACTCGTGACGTGAAAGCCGCCGCACCCATCAGCAGCACCATCTCCACCACCACATCCTGAGTCTCTCCTTTACCATGGATTTTCCCCCTCGGGTGAGGCGATGGCCAAACCCCTTTAATAAAGGGTGCAAAGCCCTCCACTTTGGTGCCAAAAAAACAAGAAATAAAGTCTAACATTATCACTTAGAATCTGTGTAACTTCATCCAACCCACAGTGGCTTGGAAGATTAAAGAAATCATAACTTACGAAAGTGTCGGAAGTGTCTTTTGGTAAATGTTGGTTGAAATCTCATGTTCAGACCAGAGGCGCTGAGGACTCAGCAGAAACAGGTTTCTATTACGAACTGCTGGTATGATCAGTGGACAAGGCAGATATTGTTTTCATGACATAAAAACACAATGTATCATATCATGATTAAAGAGATGTTTCCCCCGGCACAGCACAGCCAAGGTAATTTTAGCATTAAGAAAGTAATAGTTCCTGAAAATGGGACATCAGGTTCTTAGCAGGATCTCCCTCCTACAATCTCTACTGAACATTCCCCGGAGATTCAATCATTTTCAAGTCTTCCCTAGGATGTGCAGACCAGTACCACAACCATTGCCTTTCACTGACTTCTGTGTCAAGTAAATGCAGTGTCCAACTCCAGGAGACCTTTGAGTGGCCAACGAGGGCATTCCGAACGACACCCCCCCACCCCTACCCCCACCCCCACCAAAAAAGGCTATCACAAAAGAAAGAACCAGATTTCATGTGTCTGTTTCCTGATCATTTTTAAATTTACCCACTTGAGGTTTCCATAAAACTCTAACAATGATTCCTTTAAATTACTGAAATGTAAAAATCTAGAAGTGAATTTTTAGGAAGGAAGAAATATTCCCTCTGAATCATCCAGAATCCCTAGAAAGAGCATTCTGAATTTATCTTTGCTCATTTTTATGCTTTTGGTGAGTACAATTAATTTTCACATAGATTATACCTATCAAAAAAAACAATTAAAATATATATATATATATATATATATATATATATATATATATATATATTTTGAGAGGGGAGCATGAGCACGGAAGAAGCAGAGAGAGACGGACACACAGAATCTGAAGCAGGCTCCAGGCTCCAAGCAGTCAGCACAGAGCCCAATGTGGGGCTTGAACCCACAAACCAGGAGATCATGACCTGAGCCAAAGTCAGACACTGAACAGACTGAACCCCACAGTCTTATTACTGAAATTTACGGGATGCATAATCTTTTGACTATCACAACTGTGAAAGTCTTAATCTTTTGAGGCAAACTTGGAGCTACCAAGGAGCTAAAGGTAATTTTGCATCAAGATGGATATGGAACTAAAGAAACTCATTATATTTGATAGTATTAATTTTGTTAACAGAATAGGAGAAACCGAAATATTTCAATTTGAGTGTTTCACAACTTAGAGCCTCAGGACTCATTTCCTCATTTGTAGAACACAGAAAATAATATTTCTTTCCCCAGAGACATTCTGTGTGAAAGTATTCCAACCGTGTTGGGAAACATATCTTTGCAATGGATATCAGTTATTTTTTCCTGTATGTGACTCATAAGCCGGTTCTGATACCAATCAAAAAAACAAAAACTAACAAAAGTGGTCTCAAGATGGTTTCGAGCCATAATAACATTTTTAGCACACTTGTGTCACCACCCAAGGGGGCCACATTGAAGGAAAATACTCATTTGCATGTGTAAGTTCTCACCTTCCTGTGTTCACAGCCATCACATCACGTAGACTGCACTCCAGAAGCGTGGTTTGTAGCCATCAGACTGATGAATGCTGGGTATTCAGGGTATGCCAGGGCGCAGAGCTGAGAGGCCCAACCTTCCTGCTGTTGGGTCATTCTCATTCACCTGAAACAGTTCAGGAATGAGGAGGTTTAGGGCTGTACCAAAGTCAGGAATGCATTCCATTCTCTGAAGGCCCTCCCAGTTCTGAAACCGATGCGAGCTGCTACCAAGACTGACAGAGGAGTCCAGTCTTTCTATGGATACTTGATCTGTTAAGGGATTAAGACCTGGCAGCTTTCAGATCCCTTCTGCGGGGGAGGATTGGCTGCTGGAATGACCCGGGCCCCCAGGAAGGAATGATTCACTCAGAGCTTGTCTACGTATTGCATGATGTCCACGGGAAATAAGTGAAAAATGCTTCTAATCCTTCTAAGCACTGAGCATTCTTCTGACACAGGACCAACTTTCTCTGTTCTCCGATAGAACCATTAAACAGCCAGTGCACGTGCTGTTAACCAGAAGATACACAGCAATTTTCCAGCGCACATTCTCTCTCCTTACTGTTTTCTACGTATTACTCTGTTTTGCAGAAAAAGCCAGGTGAATCCTCCGACTACCTTGCTCGTAATCCACCTGTTGCATGAGGAACAGGAAAGGAATACTGAACGGGATTGTCGGGGGCCTTCCAGACGGTCATCTTATGAAAGATCTGCAGGAGTCTGAGTCAACCAATAGACGGGCTCGATTTAAATGTCCCCATCGTATCTACGCTCCTAGGTGAAATGGTTCTATTTGCAAATACTCTTTCCTGGAACAACTTACACGCAAAGATACGACACAGGGATTTTCTTTTTATCAGCATCGGACCTGGCGCCGTTTGGGAGAGTTCCTTACATAGCCTGGGTCCCTTTTATGGTTCTAGTGGTTTCGCTTCACCCGCATTGGCAACGCCACTCTTGCTTTATGTGCCTCCCTTGCCCCAGTCCATGCCAGTCCGCCTCACGTTTCTTCATCACCTGGTTGTAGATGTGATTTCTGCACGGAAGGAGCAGTGCTGGGGTAGCACATGGACCTACCTGAGTGCACTTGCCTCTGGTTTGCTCATTTCACTCCAGTCACATTTCGAACAAGAGCAGATATATTTGCTTTGATCCTTCCCGTCGTATGTATTGTAAACACGTGCATGTTTTAGGGAGGCGCCGTCGACAAGCAGCGGAACACGCAGATCTTGAGTGTGACCCTCAAGGAACTGTCACCGCGATCAAGATACAGAGAACACTTCCGTGATCACAGAGAGATGGCTCCTGCCCCACATGGTCGCTGGTGCCCCCCTTCTGAGGCCACCACGACTCTGCGCTGCGTCTGCAGCCATCGGTTGTGCCTGCCTTAGGAGGTGTCGTAGGAGCCCGTCACACATCATGCACGCTTCTGTCTGTGTTCCGTCACACAGCACGACATCGTCGGCATCATCCCTGCCGGGGCGTGGCCCACTCGCGGCCGGTCCCTCTTTCTTCCTGAGTCCTGTCCTGACGTATGAACGTGTAACGGGTTTTCATTCTCCAGGTGACGCACGCCCCTTGCTTTTATTTGTGGATTAAGTGTCTCTCTATATTCTCTCAACTCTTTCTGCGGAGGATGCCTTCATCTCCTGGGGTTATACCTGCAGGACTGGGAGGCCAGATCAGCAGACTGTCAAATAAAGGTCCACTTTGTGTCATTTTATACTTCCACCAGCAAAACCCAAGAAGAGTTCTGGCTTCTCCATATTTTTGCCAACGTTTCATATTGTCACTTTTCTTGTTTTATTTATCTGTGATGTATATTTTGGTATCTTACTGTGGTTTTAACTGATGACGGATGGGTGACATTTACCACCTTGTCATATGTTATTAGAGATTTCGTTATTGTATATGAATTTCCTGATTTAAAACTTTTGTCCATTGAGGGACACAAACCATAAAAGACTACTGAATACTGAAAACGAACCATGGACTGAAGGAGGAGGGGGAGGGAGGGAAGGGAGTGATGGTCATGGTGGGGGGCACCTGTGGGGGAGAAGCACTGGGTGTATTATGTAAACCAATTTGAAAATAAACTATTAAAAAAATAAAACTTTTGTTCATTTTTAAAAATTACTCCTCTAAAAAATAAGTCATTTCACACTTAGTGATTTTTAAGGGTTTACTATAATTATTGACTAAAAAGATTTTGTTAAACATATGAATTGCCAGTATTTTTTCATAGTATGAACATGTAGCACTTTTTTAAATGTGTCTCCATTGAGTTGGTATTTTCATATTTTAGTACAGTCCAATTTATTATCATTCTTTTTTCTTAAGTTTATTTCTTTTTGAGAAAGTGTGCCTGTGCTCGTGAGCAAGGAAGGGGCAGAGAAAGAGGGAGAGAGAAAATCCTAGCACAGAGCCTGTGGCTCAACCTCACGACCTGTGATATCCTATTTGGAGGAGAAATCAAGAGGTAGAGGCTTATCAACTGAGCCCCCAGGCCATTATTATTATTATTATTATTTTCCTAAGGAATGCAATTTGCACTCCGGCAAAGGAATGCTCACTTCTGCTAAGGTTAAGAACTGTACTCCTTGGGGTGTCTGGGTGGCTCAGTTGGTTATGCATCTGACTCTTGATTTCGACTCAGGTCATGACCTCTAGGTTCATGAGATCGAGCCCAGAGTCGGGCTGTGTGCTGACAGCAGGGAGCCTGGTTGGGGTGCTCTGTCTGCCTCTCCATCTTTCCCTTGCTTGATCTCTTTCTCTCTCAAAATAAACTTTAAAACCCTGCACCCCTATGCCTTAGAGGAAGCTACAGTTTCGGCCCCTCGTTCTCACTTCAGTGGAAATTTGAACATGTGCCTGTGCATTTCCATGAAAAAAAACAATGGAATTCGTATTGGGATTGCATCAAATCTGTGTATCAACTGGGGGGTAATCGCGTTATAAAATGCTGTGTATGCTCCCCTCTCTCACGAAGGTCGGTCCTCACTAATTCCTAAATGCTCTCTTGTCTTTAGTGTGGACATCTGTCATCTCCCATTAAATTAATCTTTGATATTTAAGGTTTTTTGATGTTGTTTTGAATAGAATTCTTTATAAACACCACTTCGAAACCATTTTCCAACAATTTGTGAGTGCTCTATAGGCAGGCAATTGAGGTTTCATATTTTCACAGTGGTATTTTTTTCTGGGACCTTAATGAATTCAGTTAATATTTCACAATATATATACATTCATAATTTGGCAGGATTTTATGGGCACAGTGTTATACGTGGGGGTAATAGTAGCTAAGGTAGTTTTCCTTCTTTCCTTCATAAATTTGATCTTCTACTTTGTTGTTGCTGTTGTTTTTACTTGAATCACTGGCCAGCACCTTCAGTAAAATGTCAATTATTGTGTAACAGTAATTCAAGGCTATCAAAATAGACAGCTTTGTCTTCTTCCCTGAATTAAGAATATTCAATATTTCAACACTAATATAAGGTTAGTTTTTTAAAAGGAATCTGTCATCTGATTGATAGTTATCTTGTGCTCCTAGTTTTCTGAGAATTTATAGGATAAACAGGTGTTCATTAATCTCTTATTGCTTTTTCTGCATCTCTTTAGAATTTTCTTTTACATTTTTTAAAGAGTTGAATGGTACTGATTGATTTTCAAATGCTACAACCAACCTTACATTGCCAGGGGAAATCCTAGTGGGTCATGGTACATCCTTTTTAGATGATCCCTGAATTCAATTTGCTATTATTTGATCAGGACATTTATATCCAAATTCATGAAAGATACGGGTCTATAATTCATTATTTTTCCTGTAAAGTCACGGTCAGGTTTTGATATCAAGGGTCAGCTGGCTGGATAAACCAAGCCAGGAGCTCATCCTTCCTTCGTCACTTCCTGAAGGAATGTGCATGTGATTGGTACTGCTAAGTACATACGTATTCATTCACTCGTGAGTTTTCTCAGCTGCTGAAGTGACGTTGGGCCTCCATTTTTGAATTAAGCTTTTTTTTTTTTTTGGTGTAATTCCATTTATTTTACAGATAGGATGGTCCAAGTTTCTTCTTTTCCCTTCCTTTAATTTTAATAGTTGGTGGGTTTTGGAGCACTTTGTCTGTATCATCCAAGATATAAATCTCTCTAGCACAATATACTTTAGCATCTTCCGGGCTTTTCCCATTTCCTTTTCTCATGGTGACACATTCCGGGGGACTTTGCCTAGGTAACTGTGATGGTTAACTTGATGTGTCAGTGTGACTGGCTAAGGGACCTCCAGAGACTGGTAAAAGGTTAATTCTGGGTGTGTCTGGGAGGGTGTTTCTAGAAGAGATGAGGTTACACAAAGAAGACCCATGTTCCCCAGTGTGGGTGGGCAGTGTCCATCCACCGACAGAATCAAGAGGCAGAGGGACGTAAGATCTGCTCTCTGTTCAACCGGACTTTCGGCTCCCGGCTCTCAGGCCTCGGGGTCTGCAAGCGCCCATCCTTCCTGGGCTCCAGCCTGCAGACAGCACGTCGCGGGACTCTGCTTCCGCACACCCGTGAGCCAGGCGCTGGTGACCCAGCTCCTTCTGGACACTGTCGCGCTCCCCGGCTCTGTCTGTCCGGAGAACCCTGACTGGGGCACTGCCCCTCGCAGGGCAGAAGTTTCCTCTTCCTTGTGTGACGTCGGCCAAACTGTCAGGTGACTTTCCCTGAATTTCAGGAATCACGGTTCACATATATAGGAGTTCTTTCTTTTAAAAATATTCAAATGTCTAATGTTTAATATTCAAATGCCTAGAGCTAATAATCTCTAGATGCAGCCCTATTTATGTGAACTATTTTTATTTCTCTTAACATTTTATACCCGTCCGTTCTATGCTGATGCTCACAGGTTCTAAGTTCCACAAGAACACTCTGTCTGAACTTCCCCACTGTGCTCTGCCTTCCGCGCGCCTGAGAATCGCCGAGCGTGAGCTCCATGCTGATCTCAATCACCAGAATTTCTGCAGCCGATTTGAAATATGCTTTTTCAAAATTCCAATACCACTTGTGAGACCAGATATAGATTTTTTCATTATCTTTGCACCATTTCTTAGTGTCAAATGTAATATCTAATCATAGGTAATATTATATGTATATCACACTGCACATATTATATATGTACACCCACCATGTAAGACTATGCTACGTAAGACTGTATCTATTACATGATACGTGATCCATAGGAGATAGCGCTTATGTTAGATTTGAATTGTTTCCAATTCATAAAATTTAAATTCAAAGAAACAAACATACTGCTATATGATATCACAAGGAAAACTGCGTTTTAAAATGTTTGAACTTGTGATGAATTTTTAATTTTCAATAAACTATAAAATTTATACTTTTGTGAAATAAGTATAAACATGTGATGATATTAGCGTCCAACGTTCCTTTACTCATTCAATTAGGACAAACTTCACTGATTGGAAGGACTGACTAATAAAATTACACACTGGGGTAAACGTTAAAAGAGAAAGTAAATTTTTTCTCTTTTCCCTTAGGCACTTCACAGAATGGTTCGAATTTGCACTTTACTGGGATGATTTATAAAGAGCATTTCCTGATTTAAGCCAGGAGTTTCGACTCTCAGAATCCAAGCAGACATGACTGTTCCTCTCTGGTCACATCAGTTAACTAACAAGACCTCAAAGGAAAGCTACAGTGGATCATTTTTAAGTGCTTCAAAGTTTAAAGCTTCCAAGAATGGAACTGACCCCCAAGTTCTTACAGAACCCGAAATATCACAGTGCAACCCCCTACGAACGCGCTCTCGTTTAACACCTCCATTTTATCCTAAACATGTCTTAATTATTCTTGTTATTGGCACTATTTTATCCATGACAGGGCTTACAGTATACTATCCAGGAAACACAAGCTTCTACAGTCTGTCATGCAAAAACACTCGGGGATAAGTTAGATAGAAACTGAAAATTAGGAAAATGATGTAAGAAAATCAAATCTGGGTCTTCTCATTTTGCATCATGCACATTCTCTCCAAGACAATGTTTGCTTTTTCTTACATTTAAGGACTAGCTTTCTGATGGAAATGGTCCTTTGACAATACCTATACTGGGAGGGAACCATTCACTGAATATGAGCAGCTTTATTTATCTTTAAATCATTGGAATTCAGCATCTGTGAATACATTTGGCATCTACTCATAGGCAAAAAGAAGACCTATACATTTTTCATGAAATAAAACAAGGATAAAATACAGTAACACACTGTAAAAATATAGTCGTTGACTATGGTTTTCATAAACGTTTGCGCTGCAGCGGTCCGAGCGCTGAACACTGACTTTCAGCATCCTGCGGGCTCAGGCTGGGATCTGGGCTCTCTCGCTGCCCCCCCCCCCCAACCCCCGCCCACGGACTGTGCTCACAGGTGCTTTCCAGCTGGGTTAGCCGCTCACCCGCGGCTGGATTTCTTCATGACCCTGGGATGTTGAGATCATTGCTGTCATTTATAGAGAGATTTCATAAGATTTCCAAGGTTCATCTACTTTTGGTCCTAGTCCCGTAAATTCGCTTATGCATGCTGCACAAACATTTTTGAGGCCACCTTTTGAATACTGGTGTCTCTTTAGAGCCATAGACACTAATTAATTCACCGAGAAGTCTGCTGCGGCCTGGCTATTGTGAACAAACAAAACCAAACCCAAAACAGCCAACAGTAGAACTTACACACAGTCTTTCAGAATATTCTTTCACGTTTGTGAAAATGTCCTATGATCATGGGTTTTCTAAGTTTCAACCTCAATATCCTTCCTCCAACACATTTCTGGCAACTGATCGAATTGTTCCCAGGAGCACAAGGAGCTGCATCCGCCAGAACCTCCCCTTCCCCACCCCAGCCACACAGGGACGCTACACTCTTTGTGGTCGTCCACAGTCACAGCATCTGCAAAACCTCACATCATTTTCTTGGGGCGAATGCGGACACCTATGTGTCACCCCGGATTACTCAAGAGGACAGTGCGGGCACGCAGCCCCGCGTCCCCCCCTCCATCACCTACTCGGATCTGGCCCAGCTCTGGGCCGGCGCGGGCCTTCCTGAGCTCAGTGGTCTCTCCTACTTCACTAACATCTAAAGGCTGGTTTGCAGTTCTCATCTCGCCGACTCCCTTAGGACAAAGTACTCCTGGTGAGCTCTTTCCTTCCTGAAACTAGCCTTCCTCTATGTGTCGGGCTAGAGCCTCCGAGAACAATTTGGAAACATTAAGGTTTGTCGTGGACATGTAACACATAGCCTTAAACTCATAAAACTGTTGAGCTGAAGGGTGCCAACCCCACTCTTCTTCCCCATTTTAACTGCCTTTCACGAACTTTTCAGTCATCTCTACAGAGTAATGTGACGTTACCTCAACCTCAGAACTTAATTTTAAATCAAAGAACATAATTAAACCCATTTTCATCTAAGCATTCGTTGAGAACCCATCTTTAGAATAGCACACTGCACATAATAGCTTCTTTATAATTATTATGTCCGTTTACTGATCCTACATAAAAAGACACTGGGCCGAAAGCCCGCATTACTGAGGACTGAGAGATGAATCAGATATGAATACTGAACTCGAAGCGTAATGTCTTACAAAGAAATTACGATACGAATGACCAAAAAGGAGTCAGTACTGCACCACACACACACACATTTGTGTGCACACGGACGACTGATAAACAGCACCTGTACATGGCAGATACTATCTGGAAATCAGATCTGGATCAGGCTTCCATGGTCCCTACAAAACACCAGAGGCAACAGATGTGAACCAAAGCATCCTAACAAATATGAAATTACGACTCTGATGAATCCCACGCACGGACGGGTCTCTGGTCCTGCGCGAGCATGCGGTGGAGGGAGGCGTGCATGAGGGACTCTGGGGAACACCCTGTTAAGAAGGGACATCGATCTGATGTCTAGTGGAAGACGGGGGGAAGGTGGTAATGATGGGCAGAAGGGAAAGAAGAACAAGAGAGACTGAGAAAAGATGATGTGGCACAAGAGAGTCACAGGACAAACATGACCGACTGGTAACAGATTAGTGAGTCTGCCAGAGACACAGAATCCATAGGCTGTGGACACACATGCAGAGACAAGAGACAGAAGAGACAAAGACTGTAAGGTCATAGCCC
The DNA here is from genome assembly GCA_004023845.1 of Helogale parvula. Taxonomy (NCBI): domain Eukaryota; kingdom Metazoa; phylum Chordata; class Mammalia; order Carnivora; family Herpestidae; genus Helogale; species Helogale parvula. The sequence continues at coordinate 5,541 of PJEM01018777.1, read as the reverse complement.
ACGTGAGTGTGGGAGCAAGAAAGTCTGCATTCGTGCGGCGAGGTGGAAGCCGTCCACCGGACAAATGTGAAGTGTGTGGCTTGGGTCTCAAAGGATCAACGGCATTTGAAGAGCATGATTTGGGGGTGTGGGCAGAGGGACATGTTGCAGGCATTCCTCGTAAGTGGTCATGGGGGACGTGTGAGGCTCAGCAATCCAAGCCAAGAGTCTGTGAGGTCAATCCTGGGTGTGAGAATGGCAAAGCGTGATGCACCAGAATGTGCTGGAGGAGCACGGACTAACTGTGGAGGCAATGAGATGTTTTCTTTTTTTAATGTTTATTAATTTGAGAAACAGACAGTAACCGAGGAGGGGAGGGGCAGAGAAAGAGGGGTAGAGAGAATCCCAAGCAGGCTCCAAACTGTTCGTGCAGAGCCGGACACGGGGCTCAAACTCACAAACCGTAAGATCATGAACTGAGCCGAAACCAAGAGTGGGACGCTTAAGCGACCCAGCCACCCGGGCACCCCAACAAGTAAAGTGACATGATCAAAACCAGGCAGATGAGGATGTGTGAGTCACAGAAGATGTGTTTAGGTAAAAGAGAGTGACTGAAGAATATAATTAGTTTATTAATGCCCTTGTAATTATTCAAGGAGTAGAATGAAACATATTGCATGTTATATGCTATTCCAATTTACTAGGTTTTTCCAAAATGCTCTTACTTCCCCCAGCAATGGTGCCTCTTCCTTCCATGTCCTCTGATACGTACCATTTAGATGTTAGCCAACCAACATCTCAGCATACCTTCTATTTGCGTTTCCCCCACGAATAATGAGAATGAACATCTTTCCTTATCTTTCTTGGCAATTTATGTTTCTTCTTCTATGACACACTCTTCTCATGTATTTTTCTATTTTTCCCTTGGTTTGCTTGAATGTACCTTATTGATATGTATACACTACGTATCCATCTTGTGCTTTTTAAATTGTTTATTTATTGATTGTGAGAGAGAGCAAGAAAGCAAGCATGAGCAGGGGAGGGGCAGAGAGAGAGAACCCAAGCAGGCTCCACCCTCAGTGCAGAGCCCGACATGGGGCTCCATCTCAGCCCTGCAAGATAATGACCTGGACCGCTATCAAGAGTTGCATGCTTAACCAACTGAGTCACCCAGGCGTCCCGATATAGCCATGTTGAAGAAAAATTCTATTGTTGGCCGTATTATTTTCTTCTCAGCTGTAGCTTGCTTTTTTTCTCGTGTTGCCATTTTTTAAACCACGTCATGCATTATAAACAGTAAAATTCATTTAGGTGCAATGTTCTCAGAGTTTTGACAAATACCTACAGCGCAGTAACCGTTTATATTTAACGTGACAGTGGATAGGCTGAGGGGTGGATGCCATCATGGGACCCATGGTCTATTCGTCTATTCTTTGGGCACTTTTCCCCTTTGGCTTCTATTTTTGCTTAGTTTTTTTATGATTCCATTTTACCCCTTTTATAGGGAATTAGCTATAACTTTTCCTTATCTGAGTGGCTGCTTCAGGATTCATACAATGCATCATTAACTTGTTTCAGTCCGCCTTCAATGTTCTATTTCCTCCTCACATTTAGTATAAAGAAACTTAAAAGAGATTACCGTTACTTCCCAGGCTGCAGCTCATGCCTCTCACGTTTACAGGGGCTAAAAGCCTCAAAATACATTCTTATTAACTTAGGTAAAAGAGTCAACTGTACTTTAAAGATATTTAAATAATAAAAACACCACACATTTACTTCCATAATCACCATTTCAGTATGGCTCATTGCTTTGTGGAGATGCCTGTATTTACTGGTAATTGACCTAAATGATTCTATCGTGGGCCTAAAACCATACTACTGTTTGCGACTTTGTCTTTCCCACTTCTGATTTTTCTGCCTCCTTGACCTTTCCTTAGATTTTATCTATATTATTTTACAGGTTGTTTTATGGGGCTTATCTTAGTTGCCTTAATAAAGCCTGGAGTTAAGGACGACCTTCACTTTTCTTGTATCTGAACTTTTCTGATCTCATATGCTTAATATCTTTCCAGACAGCTAAACTTTAATAAACAGTAGGGTGGAAAGACTAACTATGAAATGAGATAGTCTTGATTTTTATCTTGGTTTTATCTTTTCTTGACTAGAATCTTGGGTAAGTAACTTACCTTCATTGACACTTGGCCTTCTATATATAAAATTGGGACATAATATTTAATTGCATAATTTACAAGATAGGATTAAAAGGCACACAGGGGTGCCTGGGTGGCTCAGTTGGTTAAGTGCCTAACTCCTGGTTTAGGCTCAGGTCATGATCTCGCGGTTTGTGGGTTCGAGCCCCGGATCAGGCTCTGTGCTGTGTGGAGCCTGCTTGGGATCCCTCTCTCCCTCTCTCTCTGCCCCTCCCCTGCTCGCTCTGTCTCTTCAAAATAAATAAACAAACTTAATAAAAGGCACACAGTAGGTGCTTATAAGTATCAGTGACTATTCCCTTTCTATAAAATTTAGTGAGGCAGATTTTAGTAAAGGGACTTTATCCATTAACTTGAAATACTCAAGATAATAGTGAAACACAGTTTTGCCAACCCGATATGTGAACTTAACATCATGTTTAAGAAAATACAAAAACAACGTTTCTGTGAATTAAATGAATGAATAAACTGCATTTTAAGCACTAAAAATCCACTACAAAACTAGAGAGAGGATCATGGAGTCCATTTTCATCTTGTTTGTGAAGATCACATCGGTCCCTTTATTTCAATAGGCTTCAGCTTCTTAATCTATTAAATGCAAATACTGAATTATACATAAGTTTTAATATAACATGGATATTTAAATTTCAGGGGATTCTCTAATTTGATTTGATAATTTAGGAAAGTGAACTGTATGTCTCATTGCCCTGAAAGCATGAACAATGTGCAACATTTCCACTTATAACACCACAGATATAACTGTAGAAATGCAGTTACTATAAAGACTGTTTTATATGGATACAATTATTCCATGTGTCTAAACATTTTCTTTTCAGTAGAAATCAGTTAGCTTCCTGCGTGGAGTCAGTGAGCATCTTACTTACTGTCCTGTGATCTCTTACGGAACTATGCTGCACGGACGCATGCTGCAAGGCGGTGAGGTTCCATTTCTCAATACTGTGAACTCCACACTTTGCTATGTCTGTGTTAGACGCAGGCGCAGTGAGCACCTTTCTGTCTGACCGGGCAATGCGCCGTGTTCGTATTAACTGCTTGTCCACGTTAGCTTTACATGGTGGCGGATGTCACCGATTTCCTTTCTGATGAGGGGTTAAATCTCATGACTGTCCTAAGTCATGATTATTCCTGCAAATTACCAATAATGAATCGAAATACGTGGTTACCAGGAGAGGGAACAGAGCAGGGCACACTTTTTAAATTTAAAAAAAATTTTTAATGTTTGTTTATTTTTGAGACAGAGACAGAGCGCTAACAGAGGAGGGGCAGAAAGAGAGAGAGAGACAAAGAGTCCCAAGCAAACAGGCTCCAGGCTCTGAGCTGTCAGCACAGAGCCCAGTGTGGGGCTTGAACTCATGAACCATGAGATCATGACTTGAGCCAAAGCTGGACGGACACTTAACCGACTGAGCCCCCAGGCGCCCTGCAGGACAGTCTTTTAGTATCAAAGTAAAATCACTTTATCCAGTTCTTTTTTTTTTTTCAGAAATGCACTACTACTGAACAGCTCATTATGGAGACGGTGCCAGCTTCTCCCGACTGTTGCTTGCTCTTACACACTGAGCGGAATAAATTAATAACACGCTGGAAGAAAGTTGTTAGCAGCACATTTCTATATTACCAGACTCATGCTCCAACTGAACATTTGTTTTATATATTTTGTGGCACAATGAAGAACAATGTTTATTTCATCGAATGAATGAATCCGCATGCAGTGCTAATTCACTGCTGTTCCATTTTGTGGACAAAATTAATTCTATTTTTATGCCCGAGACCATTCTTTCTTGCACAGATCCCTCACTCCTAAGAAATGGATTTTCTGGACCTCAAATTTGGGGTTTCAGCATCATGTTACATGTTACTCACTCTTACCCTCTGCATCCCCAAAGTCCCTGGGTTGTTTCCGCATTCCTGCAGACTTAAGCAAAATGCACACCAGTCTCCGTATCAGTCAATGTCCCCCTGTTCGCTTTCCCTCACGGCCCTACAGCTGCCTTCACAATCTGACTTCCCACCTTCGTCCTCACGCTACACTTTTCCACTGCTAACTTCCCCCAAATGCGGAGATACGCTCAACTCTGCACTTCCAGAATTCCACTTCAAGTCTTTTCTCTTTTCTTAAATGTTTACCCCCATTCTTCCTCCCTTTCAGGGAAATAGTGATACTGCAAACTAACATTCTTGCATCAATTAATGCTTCCTCTTTTCCCTTTCTGTAGCTTCCTGCAATAGAGTCCTGTAAAACAAACTGTTTTTGGAGTCTGCATCAACAGATGATTTTTTTTTACCTAAAATTGGTAAGCCTGATCAGTTTTGCAGCATTTGAGGCCGCAGACTACACTTCTCCTTGGTATCTCTTTTTCTCCGATTTCCCTGCCTTCTGTCTCTATGGCTGCGCTTCCTAAATCTGTGCAGCTGGGTCCTTCCTCTTCCGCCCCCTCTGCCCCTCGATCTTGACGCTGATTTGGGATTTATCATCAGTCACCATCTTTCTCTCTAAACTCTTGGCAGTGTCATCCACCTCCGTGGCTACAATTCCACCTCCAGGCCAGTGACGTCCTCTCCTAAGTCTTAGACTGTCCGTCCAGACTTCTCTTTTCCAACTGCCCCCCGGGCATCCCCATGTGGTCGTGCCCCAAATGACTACAATGCATTCTACTGGAGAGGCAATTCATACTCATCTGTTCAAACTCTACTCTTCCTGGAGCATGGCTTGACTGTAAGCACCACTAAATACCCCAGGCTCCCCAAACATGCGGGCGTCCATCCCAGGGATGCTCTCTGTGGTGGTTGGGAGCACAGCTGGGCGTCTGTCCCCATGCTGTCATCTTGCTCCACATTCTAACAGCACTTGTCCAGGACTTACTGTCTGGACTATTCCTTATTTATGTGTTTATTCACCCGCAAGTATGAACTGAGAGCCAGAAGGTGCTCCATATTAGTGTGCGTTCTACAGAGGAGAGCTTTAATGTGTAAGAGAAGAAGAGATAAATGCAAGCACACATACAATGACCAACCCCAGGACAAATGTCTGGGGGAGATGTGTGCAGGGCAATCCCGATCCAAGTGTGGATGAAGGCTACGCAGGGAGGTAAGGTTTAAGTAAAGACTGGAGAATTAGCATAGATGGGTAGAGACGGAAACCGCGGGTAATTAAGAATGACCTGAGCCTGGGGGAGCTCTGCCAGTTAAGCAACCGACTCTTGATTTCGGCTGAGGTCGATCTCACAGTCTGTGAGTCTGAGCCTCGCATCAGGCTCCCTGCAGTGCGGAGCCTGCTTGGGATTCTCTCTCTCTGCACCCCTCCTGTGCTGGTCTGCTTGTGCACAAAGTA
>PJEM01018776.1:0-17840 GCA_004023845.1 Helogale parvula | reverse complement strand
ATAAATTTGTTAAGATTCAATGTCTGAGGGTCTGCACTAAAAAGAGAAGGACTGACTGAATTTTATGTCTAACTTTCCAATTGAGTTTGCATCAGTATGGTATTAGCCCCATTTGTCTCCACCAACATTCAGTCAAATAGTCTGTATACATGAATCTCATGTATGCAAATGCACAGGCAATGTATGTAAATAAGGAGAAATAACTAATTGTCATATCTAGTTTAATATGACATGAAAAAGAAAACACACAATGATGAAGGTGAGCCAATCCCTTAAGTGAAAAATTTAGGAGAGTGATCTCTGAATCATTGGTGACAATGAGAACACAAGTTAGTTGTTAATTTATAAAATATTGCAAAGAGATTATACTTTCCATAATTAGTGGTATAGATCTTTCAGACATTTTGTCTATCTTAGCAGGCAGGATTGCTTAAGCTTACATTGGAGTACATAGATTAGAGTCCATTTTTTAAAATGCTGCTTCCAGGGTGCCTGGGTGGCTCAGTCGGTTAAGCATCCGGCTTTGGCTCAGGTCATGATCTCACAGTTTGTGTGTTCGAACCCCGTCGGGCTCTGTGCTGACAGCTAGCTCAGAGCCTGGAGCCTGCTTCAGACTCTGTGTCTCCCCCTCTCTCTGACCCTCCCTTATTCCCACTGTCTGTCTCTCAAAAATAAATAAAGAACATAAAAAAATTAAAAAAAATAAAATGCTGCTTCCTTCGTTTCATTTTATATTTTTAAATATTTTAATTCCCCTGAACCTATCATACAGTATATACTCAACTTCAGCTTATTGTTTGAATGAAGTAAAATTTCCCCTCATGTGTCAGAGAGGAAATCCAAAAAAGAAGATATTTTCCAGCTTTATTGAGTTATCTGATTGACATAACATTATGTAAGTTTAAGGTGTACAGTGTAGTGATTTTTTATATGCATACGTTGAAAAATTATTTCCACAATAAGTTTAGTTAACACATCTATCACCTCACATAGTTACATTATTTTCTTTTATGTGTGTGTGAGAAATTTAAAAATCTACTCTTTTAAGTAAATTTCAAAAATATAATACAGTATGATTTCCTTAGCTATCATGCTGTATATTACATCTTTGGCATTTATTCATCTTATAACTGGAAGTTTGTGTGCTGTTACTGCCTTCATCCATTTCCATCATCCCCCACTCTCCACCCCTGGGCAATCACTGATCTAGCTACTGTTTCTATGTTTTGTTTGTTTGTTTGTTTGTTTGTTTTAGGTTCCACGTATAAGTGAGATCATACAGTATCTGTCTTCTCTGTCTGACTTCACTTAACATAATGCCCTCCTACGCAGGTTCATCCATGTTGTTCCAAAGGGCAGAATTTCCTTCTTTTTTATGGGTGAATAATATTTCATTGTATATGTATACCACGTTTTCTTTATTCATCCACTGATGGACACTTAGGTTGTTTCTATGTCTTGACTATTGTAAATAATGCTTCAGTGAACATAGGCATCTTTTCAAGATAGTGATTTCATTTTTCCTTTTGATATATAGCCAAATGTGAAATTATATACCTTGAATTTTTAAGAAAATCCCATATTGTTTTCCTAAGAAAAAATATTTGACATAAGTTTTAAATGCATAAATAAATTCCATAATTATATGAAACTGTAATGAATTTAATATGTAATTGTGAAATGCTTATTAGAAAATTTTTCTACCCCTTGTTTCATGAATTTTTAAACATTTAAGTGTTTTACACCTGAAATTAATATTATATTATATGTTTAAAAAAACTATTGATTATTTTTAAAAGTGGAAATATACTCTGAAAGTTAAAAAAGAACTTTTTGTTTTCTTTTTTTTAGAGAGAGAGAAAGAGACAGAGAGACAGAGAGTGAGTGAGCAGAGTAGAGGGGCAAAAAAACAAGCAGGCTCCACTCTCAGTGCAGAGCCTGACATGGGGCTTGATCTCAGGACCCTGGGATCATGAGCCAACCTGAAATCAAAAGTTGGTCACTCAACTGACTAGACCACCCAGGAGGCCCCCCCCAAAAACTTTTTGAATATTAAAAATGTTATGCTGTTTCTTTATATTTAACAATACCAGTAAGTTGTGAGCATGTATGTAATTAAGCAGTTGTTATAACATCTCCACTCTGGGAGAAGTAGATTTAGAAAGATTTTTAATTGTGCTCTAAGTTTCTTTAGCCTAATACTGTGGCATATATTTTGGAACATCTCTAAACTGTATGGTTTTTAAATATCAGTTTATTCCACACTGTTGGCACATTATATCTAGTCTTTGTGTTCGTGAGTTTATCCTCTGTTCTGTTAATTATTTATGCAAAGATCATGTAAACGTGCTTGAATCTAAATCTCCTTCACTCAGTTAATGTGACTTGGCAATATTTAAAATTTAAAAACAAACAGAAGTTGTTTATTTGGAAAATAAAAAGATTAAAAAATAAAGTTCTTTATTTTATAAGATAGGAAGACTCCTGTTGTTCTTGAACACTAACTGAATTTTTTTAATGTTTTCTACTGTTAAAATTTTGATCACAAGTATTTTTATTTTATATTTAATTTCAGTAGAAATTTTAGACTCTGAAACACTTCAGTGTTGTACATTTGTGTGTGTATGTATCTGTGTTTGATTACAAATACATATATTACAGAATCAATGTTTTTTACAATGACATTTGGTGAATTGTGTGAGTGCAGTAGCAAAAAAAAAAAAAAAGGCAGGGAGAGTTTAGGGTCTTCCTTTGGCCCCATAAAAAACAGTTCTAAATAATAAGTATATCCTGCACCATCATACTGACACACATATGGTAAAGTTACTTCATATACCAAAAAGCAGGACACCTAAATAATCTACTTTCTATATGAAGAAAACAAAAATGGAGAGATTTCTGTTTCATTTAGGAACGTTTATCTTTCCATTTTGTACTTAGTTAGAGGACTAGTGTATACATGATTAACTGCAAGGATTTGACATCTGCCAGATCAGTGTTCAATTCTTGGTTATATCATTTAAGTAAACTTGGAAAATAAAAAAATGTTTCTGAACCGTATTTTTTATTGTAAAATCAGAGGAATAAAAGCAATCTCAAAAATTATTATTAATATTTAATCCATAAAAATATCTTGTCACCTAGTAGGCATTCTGCAAATGATAATTCATTATTATCATTATGAAATCTTAAATGTTTATTAAGTTAAAAAGTCAAGATACAAAATAGTATATGTAAAAATAGATTTTCTTGAAAAATGTGTCTATAAAAGCATATGATTGTTCATATATGAAAGGATATCTTGAAGGATATGTAAACAATTGATAACAGTATGCACTTCTGGGCAAGGACTTGGGTGTTTAGAAAATGGAGTAGTTAGAAGAACTACTTTTCACTGTAGCATCTGATTTTTATACATTTTTGTATCAATTAGTTGCATATAAACCACCCCAAAATTTAACAGCGTTAAACAATTATCACTTATTTTATATTAGGTACCTGTGGATTAGATGAAGTTCAATTAATAGAGGCTGGGATGAGTTGGGCTTGAGTTTAAGCTACATGTTGGATCCAGGTATGTTTCACATATTTCTTACTCTTCTTGGAAAAGAAGGTCATCTAAGATATTTTTCTGCCCATGATGATACCAGGAGCACAAAACTGAGTGCCTCATCATTCATGCATGTTTTCAGTCTTTGCTTGTGTCACACTAGTTAATATTCTATTGGCTAAAGCATGTGATACGGCTAAGCCTAAAATCTAGGTAAGAGAAATACAGCCTACTGACTTTGAGACCAAATAAACCTACTTAGTCAAAAGCAGCACCAGTGGAAAGAAGAATACTCCTACTCCCATGCAGGTCACAAAATAAATGGTTATAGACTAAAAACAATTTCATCTACTATGTTTATGAATGCATCATATATATAACATGTATTATATATATAATCGATCAGAAAACACAAGAAAAAATGCAAAAATAGTAGAAAAGTGTATGTCTATGGTCTAATCACAGAAAGAAATGTCCTTAATGGTACAAGTGTCAGAGTAAGCGTTCTTTTTGTAATTTTTCCAGAGATGAGAAAAGCACTTAATTTGACAAGCTCACCATATACAGAGATTATCTAAGTAGCTAGAATGACCTAAATAGGAAATTTAAAAAGAGGATATTTTAACTTTGAAGACCCACTGTTCTCTTTCTTTAATCTTATACAGGGAATTTACTCTCAATAATACACAGGTACAGAATAATTTTTGTCATTATTTATGTATCATATAATTTATTATTAAAATAATTTCTCGCCTATTTTTGTGTTTAAAGGGGTGGAAGGACATTTTTTATTTCATGTTCTATGGTTGGACATTGTCCTGGTGTTCAAATCTTCATTTGTTTGCTCCTGTTTTGTTTGCAATCAAAAACAAAGCAAGAACAACAGAGACACCCTGCAGTTTTCAGGCAATTTTGTGTTATTTTTCTTCCACTGTGTTATTATTAGTCTTCATTAAGGATTAAGTAAATGATGGATTCATTTCAAAGTACCCTGATTTTCACTATTTTAAAGCAACACATTAGAATTTTAAAAATCAGTCATTTGCATCAATGTCATTATGGTGTCTTTAATCTTAGAAATTTGTTTCTCCTAAAGAAAGTTTGAACAAATTTTCTCCTGAAATCATGTTAGGTTGTAGGGAGCTCTGTCTCTGGTAGTGACTCTATCAGAGGATACAGAAACTTACTATAGTTTAAAGATGTAGAATAAAACACACAAGAGTAATCTTAGCTCTACTTTGGCCAAGTCAATTACTTAGGTTATCTGTACTGCAGACTCAACTGCTAAATAAAGACATAAAGCTTGCCATTCCCTTCTTAACTTTATATAAAGTCTCAAAGAAGTGTGTGGTGCATCCAGAATGGAGTCCATATGGCCACCAGAAATTTATGCTTTACTACAGTAGATCCTAAATTCAAGGTGTTAAACAGACAAGTATAAGAGGAAAGAAACACCATTCTACTCATGATATAGCACCGATTTTTTTTTTTTGGCAAAATCTGGTAACCATGTGAAATTCAATAAAGCTGTCAAAAGGAGAAATGAAAGCAAAAAAGGAACCATTATTATTCAAAACTTTCTTAATCACATAAATCTGATAAACTAAAGAAAGATTAGGAGACTTTCTGGAGTTTGAATCCATTGGACTCAACTTTGTCCTTCATATGTCTGCCTATCTTAGTATTAGTCACCAAGGGAAAGATAGTCATCTGCAAGTGAACAATTAAAAGAGGAATATGTCAAAGAATAATTGCATAGGCAAGAAAGGCTTTATTCAAGACTATGTGATCTAGTGGAAGAGTACTGGAGGATTTTAAAGAGGAACACTGGTGAATGTAATCATATACATATATACTGTGTTTGCTAAAGTAAGGCTCCTACCCTCCCACAGAGAAGAGGGGACAGATAACAGTGCTACCTTTCTTGACGATTACATTTTAAAGGGGTGACTCTTAGGTCCTTGAAAAAGACATTTTTGGGTTTTAAAATTGGCAGAAGGTTGAGAAAAGATTTCCATATCAGAGGGGCAGAGGTAGAATTTATAATTGAAAGTTTTTAAGAAAAGGGATATCTGATGCTTAAAACCAGGAAAGAAACCTGTCAAAAGTTTAGTCAAGCTAAGGGGAACACTAAGCCCATCTTGGTCAAGTTATAGAGTTAGTCCAATTAATATGGACAAAATAGAAGAAAGCAAGGAAAATGATAAGGGCTAAAGAGAGAAACAGACTCATTATCATGCATAGTAAAATACACATCAGGGAATTTGCTTATTAGTAGGGAGTATGATACACAAACACTCACTCACACACTAATAACTTACAGTACAACACAACAGAGTAAGAATTGTTCCAAAAAATGTTATAGTACCAAAGAGATAATGGTTCTTAGGATGATTTCATAAAGATGGGTTGATATAAAGCATGAAAGTTAATTAAAATCCAGTGAAAAAATAGAGTACAGCATCCAAAAGAACTAAATTAATCCCCAGTAAATGTTTTTATGAGAATACTATTTTAAAAATACAATTTAAAAAACTGAATATCTGGGAAGATTCATTTTAACATCATCCATTTATTTATTGATTTATTTAAAAAACTTTCAGAGACGCCTGGTTGGCTCAGTTGGTTAAGTGATAGATGAACTCTTGATTCAGCTCAGGTCATGGTCTCACAATTTATGAGTTGGAGCCCCAGATCAGGCTCTGCGCTGACAGTGCAGAGCCTGCTTAGGATTCTCTCTCTCTCTCTCTCTCTGCCCCTTCCCGGTTCATGCCTGCTCACTCTCACTCGCACGCTTTCACTCTCTCAAAATAAATACATTAACTTAATTTTTTTTTCCAGATGTGTTATGTATCTGCTGGTCATTATGGATTCAAAGATAACACTATACTATCCCCTCAGGTTACTTAAAGATTCATAGGAAAACTGATATAAAAACACATAATACGGAATGGAAGTGTAGGTGCTGTAATAATGGCAAATAATGTGGAGACACATGAAAGGAGAGATACGTGCCTTCATATCATAAAAAGTTTCAAAAAGAGTGTAGCATTCAGAGGACAAATGTGTTTTTTTTAGCACTGTGCTGGCAAATCAAACTAGCTGGGAAGAATAAAGAAATTAGCAAGTCATGGGTAGAAGGGAGGCTGAAGCAAGTAATATTAGAAGGTAGCTTTAAGTTTTGGTTTTGCTTTCGTCTAATTCATTCTCCAAATAACAGTCAAAATGATTATTTTAAAACATCAGTGAGATCATGTCACATCCCTGCCTCAACCATTCTGTGCGTATTGTATTTTAAATGAAATAAAACTTCATTTTCTTGGCATACAAGTTCTCTTCATCTTTTTTTAACCTCCAATTTAAGCTCATTTACTCTTTTGCTACTAATTTCCAAATTTACTATCCTGCTTTTAGTTTCTAGAATATGCCACACTCTTTCCCTTCTCTGATCTTACACATTTGGATCCTTCTCAAATCACTCACAAGATTAATTAATCCCTATGGACACCCTATTTAAGTATCACACCATCTATTATTTTCAGTTACAACGTCAAGTAACTTCTGTCTTGAACATGTTAAATTTGTGATTATATTAATCATTACCTGTTTGTGTACTTGGTTTTTCTTGAGAGTGAATAATTTTGACTCTTTAATAAAGATTTTCTCAATGGATACATGTATAGCTTTGTCTTAATCTACAGGGGAAAAACAAAACAAGCAAAATATTACATATAATACTTGTATTTACATTTGTAAGAAAAAAAAACAAGTCAACAAAGTACTGAAACCCCAAAATAAAAACTAATAATAATGTTTACTTATACAGGAGGCAGAGAATAGAAAGGAGGTACTGTAATAAAGGAAAGATGTTTCTGAGTGAATATTGTTATTAATTCTGACTTAAAACATGCAAACTTCGTATATGTTTCAAATAAATGCACATAAAAATGCAGGTCTTAAAAACAAATTGTAAGAAATGGACACATTATGCCAGGGATATAACCACATAGACTAAACAAATCATTACAATGAGATTCAGAACATAGTATTTTTGTTATATATCCTTAGGCCTAATGTTTACACACAAAGAAAACCTAAAATACTTAAACTTTATTCACTTTTATTGCTCTAGTTAGAATACCAGTATAGTTATTTGAAATTTGTTTTAGGTATGTTATAGAATAAACCAAATAAAAATTAATAATTTTAGATTTTTCAGTGTAAGAAAGGAAAGATACAAATTTAAAATTTCAAAAAATTAAAAATTATATAATATCAAATTTTGTGTTAAATATGAATGCATACATAGTATTTTTGCTAAAAAAAAATCTCCAGCACTATTCACTGCGAAGGCCTAGAAATTTTAGCAACTCAATAGCTCTGAGCACCCATATGTACATAGCATGGTTACTAAACATTATTCTCACTAAAAGTAATTAGGTCTACTTAGAAAAATAGCTTGTTTCAGGTTTAGGGCAGAAAATGAACAAAATTAACATAGAATAGTTTGCTATGTTAGAAATGAAGGAAGCTATCAAAAAGTAATGTGGTCATTGCAAAAAGTCATAGTTGATAACCTTAACAAGATCCCACTACCAAAGAGGGAGCAATTTAAAGACCAGAGAGAATAATAACACAAGTAATTTAAAATATTAAGTATATATTTCGTATCCATGGTGTTAAAAGTGTTTTTCAAAAACCTAAGAAGAAAAAACAAGAAGACCTCCTTTATCATTACTAAAGATACTGAGTGCACCAATAATTTATTTTTAAAAATCAGTAATAGTGGAACCTGGGTGGCTCAATCAGTTGAGTATTCAACTCTTGATTTCAGCTCAGGTCATGATCCCAGGGTTGTGAGATGGAGTCTTACTTAAGGCTCTGAACTGAGCATGAAGCCTTCTTAGGATTCTCTTCTTCTGCCCTTTGCTCCTGCTTGTGCTCACTCTATCTCAAATTAAAAAAACAAAAAACAAACAAACTATATATATATATATTTTTTATATATATATATAATAAAAGAGAAAAGGGATTCCTGAGTGGCTCAGTTGATTATCCGACTTCAGCTCAGGTTATGATTTCACGGTTTATGGGTTCATGCATTGGGTTTTGTGCTGACAGCTCAGAGCCTGGGCCTGCTTCAGATTCTGTCTCCCTCTTTTGCTGCCCCTGCCCTGCTCATGCTCTGTCTCTCTTTGTCTCTTAAAAAGAAATAATAAACATTAAAAAATGTTTAAAGAAAAAAAGGATTTTATTTCTTTTTCTCTACAGAATATACTTTATATTATTAAATAAGCCTGGTTAATAAGAAAAAAAATTATGTATGGATTCCAGTTAATACATATGAAGGATAGATAGAAATTCATCACTTTGCAACAACTAATGTAATGATAGTATCAACCAAAATTATCAAAGTATTTAAAAAACATTTTATGAAAGGTTGATAGTGAATTTATTCCTGAATAGTAAAATTATCACCCAATGTGTTATTTACTGATTTCAAGATGAAAAACAAACAAAAAGTAATGAATTTGCAAAGAAGAAAACAAATTGTCACTTCCTGATAATTTATCAACCACTAATAATGGGCAACCAGACGTTACGTGTGTCGTGATTGGATGTGATATTCTACACAGAGCAATTGAGAAAATGTTCCTGACAAAATGCTGAAAGTAAAATTAATAAACCTTCAGATTTCACTCCCAGTTTACAGGAAATGTAGGACTTGGAACAATAAAATTAAATGACACCACAAACAAGCAATGTGGGTAATTTTATAAAGTAACTGATCAGGTTTTGTCAACAAGTCAATAACATAAAAGAGAGACTTAAAAAATTTTTTTCAATTAAAATTTTAAAAAACTAAAAAAAAACAATAACCAAGTTAAATATAGACACCTTGTATGCAGCCTGATTTGAAGATTAAGGTAAAAAATTATTAGACAATTAAACTATACTGTAGGTTAACCAATTGGAATTTAAATAAACAAACAAATAAAATCTATCCTATGATTGAAGGGTATAAAATAATCTTGAGCCTGATATATCCATGTAGTCTTGGATAATGTTGGGAAAAACACTAATGGAGAGGACAATTCCCAGAAGAATTCCATTAAAAACTGGTAACAGTTATAGTTTCTATAGGATCATGCTGCCAGGGAAATGCAGAGAGGATATGTGCACAAGCAGGGAGTCTCTATTCCTGTAGGACTGACTTGGGACCTGCATGAGGAGTTGCTGGATTCTATCATCACTTGGAGAGAGTCCTAGAAATAACTCAACCGGCTGACAAAAAGCTGCGTGGTTTATGGGCATCAGTTCCAAGGTGAACGGACAACATCTTGTTTGGAAGTCTGCCTCTCTGACCAAGGAAGATAAAAACAGGTCAGCTCTGTGTGCTGACTTATATGTGGTTTCCCTAGCAGTGATGTTAAAACTGAACAATGATAAAAGCCCCTGTGTTTTGGACTTACCAACTCATGGGCAGTGGCCAACAGCCAGGCCATATGGCCAGGCAGAAGGGCAATGAAAACCTAGTCTATTAAAGGAATAACCACATGGGGCAAGCCCTATGCAAACCACTATGGACATTTGAGGGGTGCATTAAAGTAGGACATGTTGATGTTCATCATAAGACCACTTTATGAATTTGGAAATTAATTGGAATTAATGAGTGGGTATCCAGGTGTCCTCTCTTGAGGTAGCCGCCCGGGTCTGTGAAACAAGATTTGGGGGGCTGCAGCAATGCAGAGTAGGCTGAAACTACATATAGTCCACTTGCATTATCTGGCCCAAAATACCAAAAAGAACTGTTCTGGCTGCCAACCAAACACTCCAGATAGCTAGGAGGCAGGTTCCCTGGTAGGAGGTCTTTGAACATAGCTGGCAAGTGACAGAAAGACTGGTAACCCCACAGGGGGCTACAAATGGGCCTTGACAGGAATAGATATTCTGGATTGGGTTTTTGCTTAGTGGTAAATACAAATGGTCAGAGTGCTATTTAAAAACAAAACAAAACACAATTAAATTTAAAAAAAAATAAAATACAGAGAGTAAAAAGGACAATTGATAAAATTTGAAATCTGGAACTAGTGTTAGCTAATACTAAAGACTGTTATGGTTTCAAAACATGTCTTTAAATTTATTGGGCACTCTTCTTGTTGAGAATTAGGGTGTACATCCCCACTCCTTGAATTTGGATAAGCTTAGTGATGCTTTGACTAACAGAGTACATTAAAAGTCACTCTATGTGACTTCTGAAGTTAGATCACAAAAAAGCCATGTGTCTTCCTGCCTGATAATTTTGGGTTACCCACTCAAAAGAAACGAACCTCTTTTAGGAAGTTCCACTACCTAAGAATGCCATGATGGGTAGAATACACATACGCATTCCATTTGTAAATCCAGATTATCTCTGCTAAAGTGAAAGACAGGAGTCCAGCAGTCTTGTAACTTTTAGACTGGTCTATCACCAGCTGAGTACCTCTGAGTAATCACATGGAGCAAAAGAATCACCAATCTAAGCACTGCTCAATTTCCTGATCCAGAAATCCATGAACATAATGACTTAGCTGCTTTTATATACCACTAATCTGTCCAAAGAAAGGATTTTTTAATGAAGATTATATGACTGAAATAATTAATAGTTTTAAACTTTTTAGGTGGATAATGGGATTAGGGTTTTGAAAATATACTTTTTATTGGAAATACAGAAAACATATATTTAAGGATAAACTATTTTAATATCTAGGATTTGGATTGGGAAATATACAACTAAACAATTATACATATTAGATTTATTTTACACATATATGAGAGTCTTTGCATCATACTCTATGTTTTTTACTAGGAAAGTTTTGTAATTTTTTTAAAGATGATCTACTAAAAATATAGATTTCTGTTATAAATTAAAGCAGAGCAGGGTAGGAGAAAACTAAGGCTCCTTTTAATTTTAATACAATCCTTAAAAAAAAAAAGTAAGAATTCACATAAGATTTGAAAAGGAGTTAAAAAATAGACTTGGGAAGAATTAGAAGTAGAATGAAAACCAGATCAAAGAGGTCCTTGAAAAAAAATAGCATCACTTTCTACTGTAATGGTGTGTTTCACATGGGTATACCTTCCACTGGTTTATGAAATCATTTCAGCAAGGCCAATATCTTCAACTTTGTATTCCCAGTGGCTAGCATAGTGCCTGGTATGTTTAGGACACTCATTAAATGTCACATAAAAGAAGAAAAAAATTTGTGGAAATTGGAATTTTAAAAAATGTATATATTAGTCCAAAAAATTCAACATCAAGTTATGTAGGGGAATGCTTAGAAAATTGAGGGCCTCTATTCAGGGCTCTGTGTACTGGTCTGCTTGTGTTGAAATGGATATTATATGTGTATTCAAACTGTATAATGTATGATTGGAAATGAGAAATAGAGAAAAATAAACATGAAAATTAAAGTAACTTTACTTCTCACTTAAAATAAATACCAATATTTTTAAGCCACATAATAACTTACCATGTTAAAAAAAAGAGCTGACAAGAGGGGATAATTTGAACTGTCTCAGAAAAAAATTCTATAGGGGTAGAATAAACTTTAAAAGATGAATTATGGGGTAACTAGGTCGCTCAGTCAGTTGATCTTCCCAATATTGATTTCAGCTCAGGTCATGATCCCAAGGTTATGGGATAGAACCCTGGGTTGGGCTCTGTGCTGACCATGGAGCCTAATTGGGATTTTCTCTCTCTCTCTCTCTCTCTCTCTCTCTCTCTCTCTCATAATAAAAATAATAAATACATAAATGGTGAATCATGATAATGACAATCATCATCACCAATACTGCCAATTATTGAGTATCAGGTACTTTACAATCATTACTGCTAACATATATAGCATCTGTTCAAATAAAGTATTATTTTTTTTAAAGTTTTAATGTTTTTTATTTATTTTGAGAGACAGAGACAGTGCGAGCAGGGGAGGGTCAGAGAGGGAGGGAGACACAGAATCCGAGGCAGCCTCCAGGCTCTGAGCTAGCTGTCAGCACAGAGCCCGATGCGGGGCTCGAACCCACAAACCATGAGATCATGACCTGAGCCGAAGCCAGACGCTTAACCGACTGAGCCACCCAGGTGCCCCTAAAGTATTATTTTCAAGATAAGAAAAATAAAGGTCAGAAACTTAAATATCTAGCCCAAGTTTTCACATGTAAAAGCATTTGACATGTAACAAGTACAATAACACAGTTTACAACAGTAAATAAAAATGACAGTTAAAAATATCTCCATTCTCCAAGAGAAAATTGAGACATGGAATCAGGCAATTCATGAGGGGTTGGAGTTTGAAATCTTTTTAACTTCAAAATGCTTGGCAATAAAGTCAAAAGTGTAAGCCAATCTGTAATATGAGACTGAAAAATACTAATTTAGATACATACTTATGGTTATATTACCAAAAAAAAAAAATCCCTGGAAGAATGAGAGGAGTTGATAGTATTTTTATAAAGGAAAAATAGAGGTTCTATAATGCAATGTGAAAGATGTTAGTTCTTCTGCTCCTGCTATGGTAATAGGTGAAATTAATTTCTCAACAGCTGAGAAATTTGGCAGAAGTATTTGGAGGCTGACAATGTCCTTATGAAAACAAGAAGAAATTTTAAAAAATGTATATATAGGAGGGATACTAAAGGGTAAAGAATCCCTGTTCCCTTTTCCAGATGCCACAAAGTGGTGGCTCATATTTTTAAAAGTGATATAAAGAAATTTCCTCAGGGAAAGAATCAAGTCAACAGCTTTAAAGAACAAAATTGCTGCAGAAATATTTAAAGGAGTACACAGACTGAGGAAATTGGGGTGAGGACTTGGAAGTAGTAATACATATGGAAATAACAGGTCTATAAAGATAGTCAGGGTGATGAGAGAAGAAAGAGAAAGGCAGTCAAAAATAAGGACACTTCCCACAGACATTGGAGGTTGTGCAGGGAAACAAGACAGAGTACGGAAGTAAAAGAAAACAAAAAGTCACAGATTAAGCTGACACTAAAGACAAACTATGGTGGTGTGTGTGCTCCCTAAATAATGGGAGTAATCTTTATACAGGACCTTTAGACACAGGAAAGAAGATGGAATGTGAGGTGATGCGAAATGCCAACAAAAGAATAAGCAAGTGATTTACTGAACATGATCACAAGTTCAGGAAGTAGGTTCAAGGAAGAAAGTACTCCAGAGGAATGTTGTGATTAAATTAAGCACATTTTACTTATTATTTTCTGGAATATTTAAAAATGGTCATCACAAGTAGAATCTTGACTTGGTAATTTTTTAAGAACTGAAAGACATGTATTAAAAGTTAGACTGTGAAACTAGACATTGATTTCAAGAGTTTTCTAAGCATAGCATAAAACATATGATAGGCACCATGGTAGCAAGGAAAAAAGCTGTTGAGTTGAGGAATTTGAAGAGATATCATGTTTTAAGAGGAAAGTTGAAAGAACATTAATTTCATTTCAATGAAGCAAATGTTTGATCAGGAAAACAACAACACAAACAGTTTCTCTTTAAGACCATCTGTCTGAACATAGCTGAAATATGTGAAGACATTTCCCAGCAACCCCATCAACAGCCCATATGCAGCGGTGGGGGAATGTGTGTGAAGGCTGTGTAATGCAAGGTGCCAGGGAAATGAGACAAGCCTGCTTCTCTAGCTTCTGTCTATGTGTATGGTCTGAAAATTCTTTTACAGAGAGATTTTTAGGCACTTCCAGGAAAGGAAAATACACAATTGAAAACGGGATTCTAATATATAATCTAAAATGAATTTTATTTAATGCAGATGACACTGCTCTTTGAGTTATAGGAGGAGAACAGGATGTAGACAGATAGGAAGAGATTCTCCAGAGAGCTATATGAAGTACAATTAAACCAATCAAAGTAGCAAAACCATAAATGTGCTACCAGTGGCACTATGAAATGTGACAATCCAGAGAATGGCTCAAGGAGAATTATTGGCTTGCACTCTATAGAGAGGAATATGGCACAAAATAAAGTAAGACATGGGAAAGAAAAGCAAATAAAGAAATTAAGGCTAAATCCACCATTCAAAATAGAGCAAGGGGGAGTAAACAGCTTCCAGTGATAGGTTTTTCGTGTGCCTTAGTTCTATGTGGTGCCCCCCACAAGTGCGTGGCACTGCTGGCTGGGGCTTTTCCAAATTTCATTAGAAACACAGAGGTAATTTAACAGAGGGTTACGTTTTAAAGTGAACTGTAACAATACTTTGCGAAACAAATTCCAAATTCCACCAGCTCACAAGAAGGAATGAGGGTATAGGAGTGCTTTACTGAAGATTAAAAAAAAAAAAAAAAAACTTGAAGGAAGAAAAAGGGAAATTTTGAAAAGATTATGGTGAAGTACGGGACAGCACAGGAGTATAAAGTGCCACTTAAAAAGCAGAACGGAAAGTATCACACTTAGAAATATCAAAGGAGATTTATATGCATAAAAGATAAATTAATAATATTGAGGATGAAGATATTAAAAAAGGTTTTTAAACATGTAAGGGAAGTAGTAGAAATGGGTCAAAGTGGTCTTTTGGAATGAAAAGAAACCAGGTTTTTTATATATATATATTTATATTTATATATTTATATATTGTTCTAAGAGAAGCAGGAGTGGAGAAGACCAGGGGGCTCATATTACGTATGAAGTACATGAGAATCAGATGGCTTAGGTCATAAAATTAATGGTCGTAATAATGTCACATATGCATATAGGCTTACATGATGCACTACTTATATAATTTTTCACATGAGTTGTTTGATGCTTATAATAATCCTTTGGGCTGGAAAGATGGTTATCTTAATTCCAATTTTGCAGGTGAAAACACTGAATTTCAAAGAAATCTGTCAATATGTCTATAAAAAAGAGTTATTGATCTTCCTTATCATCAGCTTTGCTACATGTAGACTCAGCCTTCTTATTACCCTGGGAAACCCAAATCTGCAAGGATTAAGATTTCTAGGTCTGCATTTTTCAAACCCAACAGTCGACACACCTGAATGACCTCCTGGGTACAGGTGTGCCCATGAAGCTGCAGCCTGTCCATCTAACTTTTCCCATATTGATTAAGTTCTCTGTAGGCCTTGGTCCTGTGATTTTCTCTTCAGTTTTCCAAAAGACTAGATCCTTCTTGACTGAGTGTTTGCTCCTTTATCAGTCACTCATAATTTCTTACCCTTTGAGGACCAGGACTTGTGTCTGTCCTCAGATTCCTGTTTAGGTCCTCTTTAACCCAAACAGAGTACTTAAAATAAAACCATGTAATACAACTTATTACATGGCTATTGCTAGCCACCTAGAAGGTTGCACACTTTCACAGGATCCACATTTGCCGTGCTCTTTTAAATGCAATAAATGAATTGCTAGTCATCATCCTTGAGAGAAAGACATATTCGCTCATTGCTTATGCCTTAAACAATCTAAGCATATTTTATGCTTTATGTGGCATATTACTTAATCAAAGTCATCTATGACTACAAATAAAAGACCTTAAAAATTTCATATGTGGGGGTTGCCTGGGTGACTCAGGTCATGAGCTCGGGGTTCGTGAGTTCAAGCTCTGCGTCAGGTTCTGTGCCTGACAGCTCAGAGCCTGGAGGCTGCTTTGGATTCTGTGTCTCCCTCTCTCTTGTCCTACTACTGCCTGCTCTCTCTCTCTGTCTCAAAAACATACTTTAAAAAACTTCATATGTGAATCTATATGGTATTTTTTCAAAGTGTACAAAATGTGCAAAATCCCTATTTCATAGCTTTTTGGTTTATAGTTAGAGAAGTACAAAATTATAACAGTGATTCTTTTAATGAAGAAAGTTTAAAGACTTTATAATTATTTTCCTTGTTCCTATGTTTAATATTTATGGAAATTAATTTTACATCTTTAGAATGAAATATAAGAAGTTTGGGTTTGTATCTGGTATGTCTTTTAACATTTTTTCTAGTCATTAATTCTTACTGCATTTTACATAACTATTGATCTGTATTTGAAAACAAATTGGAAAATAAAACCAAATTTGTCCTTACCACCACTAGGTAGCAAAGTACTGTGCTAGATGACAGAATCATCGCAAGAAGGACTAACCAGAGAAGTAAAGTACATTATAAAAATTTAAAAAAAATAATTAGAATATTAAGGGAAAATGATTAAAACTGAAATGAATGCAATTTATGGCAATAGATGTTATTTTTAAACATGCTTATTAGTGTAAATATATAAGTACAATGTACACACAACTTCTTATTTTACAGGGAGGTCCGACTTATAAAGAAGCATCTGCTTTCCATCTCACACCATCCCTGCATTATGCTAAGCATCGTGAGAGAAATGGAGCAATAGAACACCTCTGTATTCAGGAATGAGGATGGGGAAAGGGTAATATCCATAGACCAGGGGACTTAGCCATGATTGGCCCTGCTCATTTATTTTTTATTCAATTATCCCATTACTTCTTTATTAATTCATGCATTCATTCAATAAAGAATCATATATTTAGTAATATAACATCCACTTATAAAAGTTATCTACACCCACGATGGAAAACAGCATGGAGGTTCCATAAAAAGTTAAAAAACTTGCCATGAGAAGGAAAATCATTCTAGCATTTAAGACAACATAGATTTTGAGGCATTATACATAATGTCTGGCTGAAATAAGCCAGACAGAGAAAGACAAGCATTGCATAGTATTATGTGTATGTGGAATCTAAAAACAAAAACAAAAAGGAAAACAAAACAAACACAAAAGCCCTCCAAAACAAACCAAAATAAAACAACCAAAAAAAAAAAAACCCAAACCAAAAACTCAAAGAAACAGAAAGTAGAAAAGTAGTTGTCAGGGACTGAAAAGTAGGGAAAATAGGGAGAGCTTGGTTAAAGGGTACACACTTTTAGTTACAAAACGGTAAGAACTGAGGATCTAACTAAAGCATGGTGACAATAGTCAGTAACACTATTACCTAACTGAAAGTTGATAACACAGAAGAATGCGAATGTTCTCACCGAAAATAAATAAATAAAATCTGTAGTACCTCAGGGGTAAATTATTAACATTTTTGCAGCTCATTCCAGTGTTCATTTTATATATATACATATGTGTGTGTACACACATACATATATATCATGTAATATATATAATTTAAGGACCCTTTGTCATTTTATAGATCATGAGCAGTTTCCTAATCATTCGATAGTTGTCTGTAATGCCATTTTAGTGGCTATATATTTTAGCAGATACATGTGCATGTG
>PJEM01018775.1:0-17826 GCA_004023845.1 Helogale parvula | reverse complement strand
TTTTTAAAAACATTTTTAATATTTACTTTTTAGCTCACAACCATGAGATCAAGAGTTGCACGCCAGGAGCCAGGCGCCCCAGTACTCTTAGTTTAAAGGTACACATTTTGAAACCAAATCACACAGCGCCCCCTACAGGACTGAAGTCGTAATATAATTATTCATTTACTGGAGCTTTTCGCTTCCTTGGTCACGTGTTCTAAATCCATGATTTAGAGTAGTTGAAATAAATAAAATACCGAATCTGCGTGGCATGTGGCCACACACGGTACTAGATATCATTAATCCTGTTTTTTTTAATTATACTCATCTCCTATTTTAAGGCTGGTATCTGGAGAAAGCAGCTTAAGATACTTTTATAAGCTTTCTGTATGTAGCTTATTTTGGTAGGAATACGACTCGCCCCATGTTACATCTCATTCCTGGGACAGATACGTGTGGTTTAGTGAAGCCTTGTGTGTTAGCAGCAGCTGAGTGTTACTCTACCAGGAGAGCATCTCTTGTTCTTTCTAAGTCTTAGCTATGCTACTGTAATTATTCCCAGCCTACAGATGACAAAACCCAGGGGTTAAGTGATTTGCCCAAGGTCCCTGTGCCTGCAGGTGGCAGAGCTGAGTCTTCACCTCAAGTCCATGTGACATCAGGTCCCTGCTCTAAACTGTCATGCTGTGGTGACGCCGGATAAATTAACAAGTGTGCATATATCGCGTCTGCAATATTACCTCTTGGGGCACGGGGCCAACACAGGAGAGTCTGCGCCAGCAGGCCAGGCACATGGAGCGCTGGCTGTCCAGCGTGGGGGAGGCCATACGTTTGGGTAGCAGAATAGGAAGACGGCGTTTTGGCAACTTCAAAGTCATGTTCTACAAAAAGGAGTTCCAGGACTGAAGGATACAATACAGAAAATAGATGGAGAAAATGGCTACTTACTAGGGTTATGGTGAACTTATCCTCTCCTAAATTGACTAATATACCCAAGTTGTCACTGTCATTTGTGTGATGTTGCCTTCATTGTTATCTTTCCTCCTTGAGCCAGAAAAGTTGCCCGGATCTGAGAAGGGCTGTTCTTTTATATATATATATATATATATATATACATACATACACACATATACATATGTGTGTATGTATGTATGTACATATATGGATATATAAGTATATATGCGTATATATAATAACTATAAAGATATGTTTTAATTTATTTATTTTTGAGAGGGAGAGAGAGAGCACAAGCATGGGGGGAGGGTCGAGAGAGAGGGAGAGAGAGGGAGAGAGAGAATCCCAAGCAGGGTCTGTGCTGTCCGTGCAGAGCCCGACGTGAGGGAGCCCGACTTGAGGCTCGAACTCACAAACTGTGAGAGCATGACCTGAGCTGAAATCCAGAGTTCAGACGCTTAACTGACTGAGCCGCCCAGGCACCCCTGAGAAGGGCTGTTCTTACTGACTTCCAGGCCAGCGTCCTCACAGAAAACTGGATTCCTCTCACAGCTATGCAGGAGGAGTGGTGAAGAAACCAAGCTACCCAGAGGAGTCCTCAGGAAAGGAGAGAAGGTAGGACTTTAGAGAAAGAAGGTAAAGTATTCTATTTTGTTCCGGGTGTAAAAAAAAAAATGTACCGTGTCACTCCTTCCTAGTGCTTAAGACATTTTTGCACGTATTCCGGTGTATGATAAGTGGAACAAATTATAAAACTTAGAAATTGAACACTATAGAACATTGATTATTATAACATCCTCCAGACTCTGAAAGTCAGATGCTGAATGCTAATTTTTGCCCTCCAAGTCTTACTTAGCAGGGGGTCTAGGGTTAAACTTACAGTCCCTTCTATCTTAAGCAACGTCATGTTTCAAGATATTAAATCAATACTATCTCTGTTGGGATCCTCTGGGAGTCCTCTCTATAACTGGGATGGGGAGGCAGAAGCTTTATTTAAATTGCATTAAGAACTGTTTTATTTATTCTTTTCTTTCAAGACCAGATTGTGTTGCCTCCATATGAATATGTCCCTTCCATCGTCAATTTCTGCCTAATTCTCCTGGAGACATGGTTTTCCTCTAGCCGATCAGAAGGACCGGGACATTTTGAGCTTCTGTGTTGCATGTACGTTGTATTCTCGGGTTCACTTCTGTATTGCTACTTTTACTACCACGAATGTTTTGTAGGTCACCTGATACGTATCAATAACGGGGTCCATTGATTTTGAGCTGAATACAGCATCTAGATGGATGTGTAGGCTCAGGAGAATGTCACAGAAGCCTTGTCACTGTCCTGAGTGCTGCAGTGTACATTTCAAGGTGACTTGTCTTTGCCACTGCCCTACCGTCCTGTATCTGGTCCTACTTTGAGTAAGGACAATTTGATCCATTTGTTTAGATGTTTATTTATTTTTAAGAGAGAGAGAGAACGACTGGGGGAGGGACAGAGGTGGGGGATAGAGGATCCAAAGAAGGCTCTGTATTGATTGATAGCAGACAGCCTGATGTGGGGCTCGAATTCACCAACGGTGAGATCATGACCTGAGCCGAAGTCAGAAGCTTAGCCGACCGAGCCAGCCGGGCATTCTGAGGAAGGACAACTTTAATGTAAACTCCAGCAACCTAAGCTGATGGAGGAATTCTGCTGAAATGGAAGAACGCCTAATGCCTCTGATGCTGAAGCAGGATTTGTTTTTGAATAAACTGCCCCTTGTAACTATTCCGCCTCTCTTTTCTGCATTAGGACATCCTCGGACGTAGCACAGTTCACGTTTGCATTTAGTTACAAACCTAACTGTATGTGCTTTGTAAGGCACTTTGTAATGCTGCACAGGAATTATGCTTCTTGCCCTTTGGCCATACTGGAATTACTTTGACTCGATAACTAGATCCTTGCTTCTTGGCTTTTCTTTCTTTTTAACCTTACGGCTTGCTGAATAGCTTGATAGCAAAAATTTTTTTAAATTTTTTTTGCAACAGAGGGCTGAGGAATTCAGCTACCTGATGACCTTCTCCCTACCCAGACTTTGGACGTTGAGGAACTGATGGATTAATTCACTGGTAAATAAGAGTTTTTGGTTGAGTAGAATGTGGTTTCTGTATCCTAGCTTCAGCTGTTTATCTGTAGTTATTACAGTTAACTAGTTGCCCAGTAATAAGTAAGCCACAGTACTAAATCTTTATGACCACAAGAGATAAGAATTAGGATTGTAAGGGGCACCTGGGTGGCTCGGTCGGTTAAGCATCTGATTCTTGATTTCAGCTCAGGGCATGATCTCACGGTTTGTGAGTTGGAGCCCCACGTCAGGCTCTGCACTGAACAGGAGCCTGCTTGGGATTCTCCCTCTCTCTCCCTCTCTCTCTCTCCCTCTCTCTCTCTCTATCTCTCTCTCTCCCCCCCCCACCACTGCTCCTCACCCCAGCTCATGCACTCTCTCTCTCTCTCAAATAAAAATAAAAATAAATAAAGGCAAGAATAAATAAATAACAGCAAGAATGGATGGATGGATGAATAGATAAATACACATAAAATAGTAAGAGTTAATATATAGTAGTGATAAGAACAGCTTTTCCACTTCTTGCTGAGTTATTCTTCTCAGTATGTCTAGTTACCTTTTATTAAACAGCTTTTACTAGGGGCGCCTGGGTGGCTCAGTCGGTTGAGCATCTGACTTCGGATCAGATCATGATTTTGTGGTCCATGAGTTTGAGCCCCACATCGGGCTCTGTGCTGACAGCTCAGAGCCTGGAGCCTGCTTCGGATTCTGTGTCTCCCTCTCTCTCTGACCCTACCCCACTCACGCTCTGGGTCTTTCTCTCTCAAAAATAAATAAACATTAAAAAATAAATACTTTTTACTCTTATCAATAATACTCACTCGGTGTTATCAAAAGAAATAAAAGTTGGGTTTGAGAACAATGCCTTGATTAACTTCCTGGTCTCAAATATTTATTCTGGTTCATTTTAGTCATCTCTATTTACCTAATTACCCAGGTACCACCTGATAAGCACTCACTCATTATTCCACTACGAAAAAGAATTTAAATTTGAAGAAAATGTTTTCTGGCTTATTGGCTTATACCAGTTTTTCTACTTATTTCTAGTTAGCCGGTTCACTTGATAACCTGGTTAACTGTCGTAGTAGTTCATTATCCCAAAGAGAAATAAGAAGAAAGAGTTGAGTAGAACAGGTTTTCATATGCTGGATTCAACAATATCTTAATTATCACAAACTGTAGCTTCCTCATTCCCTAGGTGTCATGAATTAGCAGAATACCAATGCATTATGCCGACCGGAAGTGGGATTCATTAAGGCCGAGAAGAATGTTTCTCATCTTCCTGGCTTACTCTGCTCCTTCTAGTTATCTCCAGTGATCCCTGCACATCTAGTTTTTTAGGCGCTAGTTCTTTTTTTTTTTTTTTTAATTTTTAGAAGCTTATTTATTTGAGAAAGAAACAGAGAGCAGGGGAGGGGCAGAGAGAGAGGGAGATAGAATCCCAAGCAGGCTCTGCACCATCAGCACAGAGCTCAACGCAGGGCTCGAACCCACAAACCACTGAGATCATGACCTGAGCTGAACCCACTGAGCCACCGAGAAGCCCCAGTTCTATAGTCTCAATTCCAGGCTCTATAGTTCTAATGCGATGTTCCAGCAACAAAGTATTATAAGGCTGTGTTTTTCAGCTTTTAGGCTTCAAATACCCCTTCTAATTCTATCCAGTTATCTCTGGTTAACCGATGAAATAAGTACACCAGCTATCTATTGTACTAACTCAGTATTATACCAAAGGATAAGAACTTAGAGGGGGGAGTCATGAATTCCCAATTTCTGGTTTTATGTATTTATTTTAATGTAATTTTTAAAAGTAAGCTCTACCCCCAATGGGGGCTTGAACTCACAACCTCAAGATCAAGAATTGCGTGCTCTACCAATGGAGCCAGCCAGGTGCCCCCCCCCCCCCAGTTTCCAGTTTTAAAGATTTCCTCTGGCAATTTCCCATTAACTTAATTTTATCACCCACCTAGGTACCACTATAGATATTTGACCTATAGTACACATTGAAAAGAGTGAGTTTACAGTTTCCTGATTTTATCACTTTTCTTAGTCGCCTCTAGTTAACTCTAGTTAAAGCATACTAGGATACTTAAAGTATACAAGTTATCCCCGGTATTAATAATTTATTCCAACGTGAAATATGAATTTGGGTTCAGAAGATAATTTTTTTTGGCTTGGTGACTTCAGTTTATGTTATATAAATAAGCCAAAAATGGCCTCAGTCTCTGGACCTCCAGGGTGTTTTATTTCTTTACTGCAGGCTGAGACCCATTATCTCAAAAGCCTGCTGGAGCCAAACTCAAATTTTTACACATTCAATTTCTTTAGAACCTATCCGAAATAATTATAACCACATTTTTAAAATAGTAGACTCTATAGCCAACCTGGGGCTCAAACTCATGACCCTACGATCAAGAGTCGCATGTTCTGCTGACCAAGCCAGCCAGGCACCTCCCACAACCCTACTTTCAGCCATTTATAGCCCAGCTGCTTTCATGCTCCATTAAATTGTTCCCAACGTCTGCTAGCCATAGATAAAATAAGCCCTGGGCCAGAAAGGCTACAAGCCCTTCGGGGCTTTATTTATTTTTTTTTTGAGAGAGAGACAGAGAGAGAGAGAGAGAGAGAGGGAGGGAGGGAGCGCTCCTGCCCACACCATAGTGGGGAAGGGGCAAAGGGCAAGAGAGAATCTTAAGCGGGCTCCACGCCGCGATGCCTGGGCTCAAGATCAAGACCATAAGATCATGACCCACTAACTGAGCCACCCACGGGCCCCAAAGTTTTTAATTTTTTAAATTAATCTCTACCCCCAATGTGGGGCCCAAACTCATGACCCCAAGATCAAGCATCTCATGCTCTTTGAACTGGGCCACCAGGCACCCTGCCCTTTGGTGCTTTTTGACATAGATACTCTCCAACCTGCTGCTAAATGACATCACCTAAAACCTGTAAGCCTCTCTCGCTGATCCCCTTCTCCTCCAGGAGTTAACTTGCCTTCCTCCACTTCTCCATCCAAATAGTGGCCCCCACAAGCCTTAGCCTGAGGACACAAGCCTTGCCCACTGGCAAAACTGGCGAAGCCTCACCCAAATCAATCTTGTGTGTCTTACTGCCACCTTGTGGTCATATAGTTTTCCTTAGCCCAGAAATCTTCTGAACATTTACAACTCATATTTTTCTAGTTTACCCAGATCCCACTGGATGCTATACAATTAGCTCATTTTTTTTAGTTTAATTATTCTTTTGTAATCTTTATGCCTAAGGTGGGACTTGAACTCACCACTCAGAGATCAAGAGTCCCTTGCTTTTCTGACTCAGCCATCCAGGCGCCCCCAGTGAACTTGTTTCTAGGACAAGACTTTAGACATGAAATGATTGTGGTTTTCAGCTTCGGGGTTTGGACCAGTTATTCTAGTTATCATTAATTTTCTATTGTTAACTAATCATCTGGGTCTCCCTGCCATCTATGGTACCAACTCATTATTCCAAAAGAAAATAAGAATTCAGAATTGAGAACAATATCGTTTTTAGCTTCCTGATATCAAGTATCACCAGCTATTCTTAGGTGTCTCCTGTAAACTAGTTACCTATGAGCCACTATAGATCTCAGATTTGTGAGTTCTTTTTATTTTTTTTAACATTTATTTATTTTTGAGAGACAGACAGACAGATCATGAGCAGAGGAGGGGCAGAGAGAGAGGGAGACACAGAGTCAGAAACAGGCTCCAGGCTTTGAGCCGTCAGCACAGAGCCCGACGCGGGGCTCGAACCCACGAACTGTGAGATCCTGACCTGAGCCAAAGTTGGACGCTCTACTGACTGAGCCACCCAGGTGCCCCATGAATTCTTTTTCAAGTTTATTTATTTATTTTGAGAGAGGAGAGATAGAGAGAGAGTACAGGAAGGGCAGAGAGAGAGAGAAAGAGAGAGGAGAGACTCTCAAGCAGGCCCTACGCTGTCAGCACAGAGCCCGATGTGGGGCTTGAACTCATGAACTGTGAGATCATGACCAGAGCTGTAACAAAGAGTCGGATACTTAGCCGACTGAGCCACCCAGACACCCATAGTTCTTTTGTAAAAATTTATCTTAGAGAAAATGAGCAAGACGGAAAGAGGGGCAGAGGGAGAGAGAGAATCCTAAGCAGGCCCTACGCTCTGCATGGAGCCCGATGGCAGGGCTCAACCCCACAACTCCGGGATCCTGAGCTAAGCCAAAATCAGGAGTCTCACAACACTCTTCTGACTGAGCCACTCAGGCGCCCCTATGATTTCTTCCAACATGAAATATAAAGTTAGATCGAGAAGGATATGTTTTCCAATGCAATACTAAATTCTTTAGGAAACTAGTTACCTAAATATCATTATTCATCGCATTATTTATTCATTAATCTGCCAGGAGAAAAAGCATATTTAAAGTCCAGAAGAACCTAAATTTAAGGTCCTAACTTCGGCGACAGCCTGGGTGGCTCAGTCGGCTAAGCATCCGACCCTTGATTTCAGCTCTGGTCGCGATCTCAGGGCCATGATCTCATGGTTGTGACATCGAGCCCTGTGTCGGGGTCTACACTGAGCATGGAGCGTGCTTAAGATTCCCTCTCTCCCTCTCCATCTGCCCCTCTCCCATTCATGCTTTCTCTCTCAAAAACAAAACAAAACAAATAAAGTAAATTAGTAAGCTCCGAACTTCAACTGCTTATTCTAGATATCTCTACCTACCTCTAAGTAACTAGACACCTCCTGCCTATATCCATAGTACAAAACCATTATTGCAACCAGAATTAAGACTAATATCATTTTATTGTTATAAAATACAGGTAGAAAATTACCATCTCAGCCATTTTTAAGTGTACAGTTCAGTGACATCAAGCACATTCACATTTTTGTGGGACCATCACCACCATCCATTTTCAGAACTTTTTCACCTTCCCAAACTGAAACTCCATACCCATTAAACAGTAAGTTCCCAGCACCACCTCCCCCAGACCCTAGAAGCTAACTAGCCAACTAACTAACTTCCTTCCTTCCTCCTTCTCTCCCCTTCTCTCCCTCCCTCTCTTTAAGTTTAGTGATCTTCTTTAAGGTTTTAGTAACGTCTGCACCCACTGTGGGGCTCAAATTCATGGCCCCGAGATCAAGAGTCATATGCTCTTCTGACTCACAGCCAGGTACTCCAAAATTGGATTCTCTCTCTCTTTTTATTTTATTTTTATTATTTTTTAAAAATTTTTAATGTTTTTTATTTACTTTTGAGAGACAGAGAGAGGCAGCACGAGCAGGGGAGGGTCAGAGACAAAGGGAGACACAGAATCTGAAGCAGGCTCCAGGCTCCGAGCTAGCTGTCAGCACAGAGCCCGACGCAGGGCTTGAATCCACAAACCACAGGATCATGACCTGAGCGGAAGTCGGACACTTAACTGACTGAGCCACCCAGGCGCCCCTAAATTTTTATTATTTTTAAAAGATTTTATTTTTTCTTCAGTTTCTTCTGGGATATCTCTTTATTTATTTTTAAGTTTATTCATTTATTTTGAGAAAGAGATAGAGAAAGAGAGAGCATGCGCAGGAAAGGCAGCGAGAGGAAGAGAGAGAGAATCCCAAGCAGGCCCTGCCCCGTCAGCGCAGGGCCCGATGGAGGGCTAGAACTCATGAGCTGTGAGATCATGACCTGAGCCAAAATCAAGAGTCAGACGCTTAACCAACTGAACCACCCAGGCACCCGCTGGGATATCTTTCTAAAGATTTTATTTTTTAAGTAACCTCTACACCCAGCCTGGGGCTTGAACCCACAACGCCGAGATCAAGAGTTGCAAGGGGCACCTGGGTGGCTCAGTCAGTTAAGCGCCTGACTTCAGCTCAGGTCATGATCTCACAGCTTGTGAGTTCGATCCCTGCCCGCGTCGGGCTCTGTGCTGCCAGCTCAGAGGCTGGAGCCAGCTTCGGATTCTGCGTCTCTCCTTCTCTTTGCCCCTCCCCTGCTCATGCTCTGTCTCTCTCTGTTTCTCAATAATAAATAAATGCTTGGGGCTCCTGGGCGGCTCAGTCTGTTAAGCGTCCGACTTCAGCTCAGGTCATGATCTCAGGTTTGTGGGTTCGAGCCCCGTGTCGGACTCTGTGCTGACAGCTAGCTCAGAGCCTGGAGCCTATCTTCGGATTCTGTGTCTCCCTCTCTCTCTGCCCCTCCCCCCTCATGCTCTGTTTCTCTCTGTAGCAATAATAAATAAACATAAAAATTTAAAAATAACTAAATGTTTTTTAAAAATTAAAAAAAAAGAGTTGCGTACGCCCACCGACTGAGCCAGCCAGGTGTCCCTCCCATTCTACTTTCTATCTCTATAAATTTAACTGCTCCAGATATCACAGATAAATGGAATCATACAATATTTGTCTCTCTGTGTCTGGCTTATTTCACTTAGCGTGATGCCTTCAAGGTTCATCCATGTTGTAGCATGTATCAGCATCCCATTCCTTTTTAAGGCGGAATCATATTTTATTGCACACCACCCTTTATTTACCCACGCATCCATCTATGAATATTTGCCTTGTTGCCATCTTTTGGCTCTCGTGAGTAGCTCTGCTCCGAACATGTGTCTACAACTATCTGTTCGAGTCCCTGCTCTCGGCTCCTTGGGGTGTGTACCCGGAGGTGGAATTGCTGGGGCATGTGGTAAATCGGACAGAATTTTCGAGGAGCCGCCAGACCATTTTCCACAGTGACTACACCCTTTACATTCCCACCGGTGATGCCCAGGGTTCCAGTCCCTCCACGCTGGTGTTAGTAGCCATCCTGCTGGGGGCAGAATTATATCTCATTCCTTTTGTGGAGACTAGCATGTAAGAAGAATATCTTTTTAGACTTCTGGCTTCAAATATTTCTTCTGCTTTTATGCCATTAACTCTATTTTTTCATGTTTAACTTTTTCGTGCTTATTTATTTATTTATTTTGAGAGAGAGAGAGAGAGACAGAGAGCAAGAGCAGGGAAGGAGCAGAGAGAGGGAAAGAGAGAATCCCAGGCAGGGCTGAGATCCTGACCTGAGCCGAAATCAAGAGGCAGATGTTGAACTGACTGAGCCGCCCAGGCACCTTGGTTAACTGTTTAAAGCTCACCTATGTAACTGTCATTTTCTACATTACTCACTGAATATTCAAAAAATAAGAATTGAAGGAAGAGTGCATTTTCCAGTGTGCTAGATTCAAACTCTTCTAAAACATCTGGTAGACTGATTGCCTCGTACTACTACTTATCTACATTGCTGATGCAGCATTTTCGCGAGAAATAAGAATTTGGGGTTGAGGAGATCATGATTTCCAGGTTTTACCTACAACTATTTATCTGCAGTAGTCTGTAGTTAGCTAGTTATCTGGTTACCAGGAGTCAACCATACTACTAAATATTTATTCCCACAAGACATAAGAATTAGTGTGGTCACGAATGGCTTTTCATCTTCTAGATTTAGAAAAATTCCTGGTTTTCTCTAGCTATCCATAGTGAACAAATGACCATACAAATAATTATCATGGTCTTACTCATGATTGCAACAAGAATTAATGTTTAATGTTGAGATCATGGATTTTCAGCTTCATGGCTTCAAAGTATTCTAGGAATATCTAGACAAAGGGAGACGGAGAGAGACGACGAGGAGCAAGAGGAACAGGAGGGGGAGGAGAGGAAAAAAGTGGAAACTAACGCAAGTTCCCAGCACCCGCCCAGCACAGAAACAGTTGCGCTTTTGCAGAGGACCTGCGGCTAGAGGCGCGGCAGCGGAGCAAGCCCCTTGTAGAGGTTGCGAGCCCCACAGTCCAGCACCAAAGAAGGGCCGCATGCAGTGCAAGCATTCTTGGATGCACAAAACTGTGGGCAGGGTTCTAAACTTGTACTACCGACCTGAATTCCTTACTACAAATCCAGAGTCATCAATGCTTTGCAAGAGGCGGGTTGGGTTTCTTACAGGGCGGATCTGAGCATCCACAGCGCCCTGCAAACCTAGCCTCAAGCTCCCGCTCCCGATAGCCTCAGAAAGCTTGGTGGGCTCTGCTTTCAGCACGTTCTTGCAAAACCCCAGAGCAAGCAGCAACCCCCGTCCCCTCCCCTCAGCTACTCGTTTCGTCTGAATCGCCAGCCCAGCTCCTGGACTCGGTGCGAACGGAACCCAGCCAGAGAGTCCCATCCATTAACTACCGACCTCTCGGAGGTGAGAGGCGCGCTCAGAGCCCACACGGCTAGGGGAACTACCGTCGCTTCCGTGCTGGGGCTGCCAGGGGCCCCGCGCTTTCTCCAGCCCTGCCTCTGAGTCCCTAGCCCTGGAGGAGCTTAGGGCGACAGCCCCGCACCGACCCGCGCGCAGCGAGAGCCAGGCGGAGAGTCGCTCTCCCCACACCTCTCCAAGGGCCCTGGGCGCGGCGGGAGGGCTCGTTCTCCGCCCCTTCCCCGCCCCCAGGCTGTCTCGCACCGCCCAGCCCCAGGGGGCTCCTCGGTCAGCAGCGAGTTAGAGCCCTCGGGCACGCCCCCCTCGCAGCACGCTTCCGGCAAGCGCTCCGCCTCCCTCGTGGCCACGCCCCGGCCTCGTGCGCTCCCCAGCGGGTCCCGCCCACCACGCGCGCAGCCACGGGGGAAGGGGGCGTCTACGCGCACACCCTAGAACCGAAGGCAGACGCGCGGTGGTAACCCGGGCCCCGCGCCAGAAAGAGGACCCGACCCGGGGGTCGCCGCGGCCCGCAGCGTAGAGTCTGTGGAGGCGCACGCCTGCGTCGACAGCGCTCCTGGACATGGAGCCTCCGCCCGGGACCCCCCGAGAAGACACCGCTTCCCATAGCCTGGGAGTGGATGAGTTCCGAGGAGAACGGCAGGGTCGGTGGCGGAACCGGGACGCCTGTTTGGCGAACTTTGGGAAACGCCCCTTCCCTGGGAGAGGCGAGTGGACGGGACGCGCGGCAAACGTCGCCGCTCTCGGGGACGCCGCTCCACGCACCTTGGACTCCAACGCGCTGATCTCTCTTGTCTTTTGCAGATGCGAAGCCTACCGTGACCTCAGTACCTGGAGGAGACGTCGAGCAGGCTCTACTGTCCGAAACTGAGCGGGCAGCAGCAGCAGAAGGGGAAGAAAGCCACGGCGGCGCAGGAGCTTCTGGCCGCGTAGACGAGATCCAGAAGGGCGGCGGCGGCGGCGAGCCCCCGCAGCAGCCGCAGGAGGCCCGCGCGGCCACCGAGCGCCCGCAGCCCCAGGACAGGCAGCAGCAGCGCCTCCGCCCCATGTTCGCGCGGCTGGAACTGAAGGAGCTGGAGAGCATCTTCCAACGCGCTCAGTACCCCGACGTGTTCGCGCGGTGAGTGGCTCGCTCTGGAGGCGCCCGGTTCTCTAGGACCAGGGACTCGGCGGTGTGGGACACCTTTGGCTCTCTCCCGGGTCTCTCCCCCTCCCTTCCAGCGCCAAAGCTACCTATGGGCTCCAGGCCACTGAAATCAGGAGGACCTTGAGCTCCGTCCAAGGTGGGGGTGATGCCTACCGGGCTGGGCATCGCGGTACATAATTCCAGGCAGTATATAAATGAATCGTCAGGAAATTAGGGCCGCGCTCCTGTATTTGTAAATCTCATTCTCTTGGCTGGGGATTGAGATCAGGATGAGAGTCAGGCTCCATTATCCAACTGCAGGGTTGGATCTGGTCTTTATTTAAAAATACTGATAATTTGTCGTCTCAGAATTTTTTGTGCATCAGTCTTGATTAAGGTTATATTGATCTTGAACTCTTGAGTGTTTTAACTGTATCCTGAAATTTTGCACACAAAGGAAAGTTGTCCCTGAAGCAAGCCTGGACTTGGGTATTACAGAAATGTGTGCTGGGGAATTGGGGAAAATAGAAATCTGAAAACAAGCATGAAATGTACATTGTATGTCTCATTTCATCCACAACTCCAGATACTAAATATTGGCGATTTTCTTCCCTCAGAAAGGACCTTGCTATATGCACGGATGTGACTCAAGCCAAGGCACAGGTTAGTAAACTTGACAAAAGCAATGTGGCTGGGCAGCCGTTCTGAGATCT
Source organism: Helogale parvula (assembly GCA_004023845.1). NCBI lineage: Eukaryota > Metazoa > Chordata > Mammalia > Carnivora > Herpestidae > Helogale > Helogale parvula. The sequence continues at coordinate 4,753 of PJEM01018775.1, read as the reverse complement.
GCTTCGGGTCTTGGACCCTTTTGTTCTAGAGATTCTCGAGGTGTTGCTTCGGTTACCTTTTCCATGTTTGGGAAATAAGTTTTGAGCTTTAGGGCTTTGGTGAATGGAAGAAGGGATACATAAACCTTGGTTTATGGAAATTGCCCATCATCAGAAGGGTCTTGACTTCTTAAAGGAAAACAGTAAAAGAGAACCAAACGGCTTCTCCTAATTCCCTATACAAAATCAAGTAGAAATAAAGTTCAACTCTTGTTTTGTAAAAGTTTGTTCTATGGGGGCGGAGGGAGAATCCCAAGCAGGCTCCACTCTGTCAGCACAAAGCCTGGCGTGGGGCTCAATCCCACGAACCATGACATCATGACCTGAGCTGAAGTTGGACACATGACTGACTGAGCCACCCAGGTGCCCCAAGTTCAATGAACTCCTTCTCACGCGTCATTTAGGGAGCATTTCTGTGTGGAGTCATGTTGGGGTCCATCAAATCTGGGAAGTATGCACATTCCACACACAGAGGACCTAGGTTATGAGAGGCTTCAACTGTATTGTTATTTTAAATATTTAACACCAGGCATCAGTTCTTAGCTAAATCCACACACAAAAAAGTGGATTGATAAATATTCAGCCCTTGGGGTAAGGGATTTATTCACATACAGAGAACACACTATCTGACAAACTAATGTCTATTTAAAAATTTTTTTACCATTTATTTATTTTTGAGAGAGAGAGAGAGAGACAGATCATGAGCAGGGGAAGGGCAGAGAGAGAGGGACACACAGAATAGGAAGCAGGCTCCAGGCTCTGAGCTGTCAGTGCAGAGCCCGACACGGGGCTCGAACCCACAAACTGTGAGATCATGACCTGAGCCGAACTCAGATGCTCAATTGACCGAGCCACCCAGGGCCCCCTAATGTCTGTTTAAGTACAGCAAGAGGGATGCAGGGAGACAGCTTTTAAAGTCCAAGTGCCTGTTTCTCCTGCTGTTTTAGTCTGTAGTAAAGCATTGTAGAAAGTGGCAGCTCTACTTTTTTTAATTTCTTTTTTGTCTTTCTTTTATAGTTTATTGTCAAGTTGGTTTCCATGTAACACTCAGTGCTCATTCCGACAAGTGCCCTCCTCCATGCCCATCACCCCCCTTCTCCTCTCCCCCACCTGCATCAGCCCTCAGTTTATTCTCAGTATACAAGAGTCTCTCATGGTTTGCCCCCCTACCATTTCCCCCCCTTCCCCTCCCCCATGGTCCTCTGCTGAGTTTCTCCTGTTACACTTACTAGTGAAAATGTATGGTATCTGTCCTTCTCTGCCTGACTTATTTCGCTTAGCATGACACCCTCGAGGTCTATCCACTTTCCTACAAATGGCCAGATTTCATTCTTTCTCGTTGCCATGTAGTACTCCATTGTATATATATACCAGTTCTTCTTGATCCATTCATCAGGTGATGGACATTTAGGGTCTTTCCATGATTTGGCTATTGTTGACAGTGCTGCTCTGAACATTGGGGTACATGTGCCCCTATGCATCAGCACTCCTGTATCCCTTGGGTAAATCCCCAGCAGTGCTATTGCTGGGTCAAAGGGGAGTTCTATTGTTAATTTTTTGAGGAACCTTCACCCTGTTTTCCAGGGCGGCTGCACCACATTCCCACCAACAGTGTAGGAGGGTGCCGGTCTCTCCACACCCTCGCCAGCATCTATAGTCTCCTGATTTGTTTATTTTAGCCATTCTGACTGGTGTGAGGTGGTACCTCAGTGTGGTTTTGATTTGTGTTTCCCTGATGATGAGTGACGCTGAGCATCGTTTCCTGTGCCTGTTGGCCATCTGGATGCCCTCTTGGGAGAAGTGTCTGTTCATGTCTTCCGGGCAGCCCTACTTTTCATGTTCTGAGACTCTTTCATGTGACGGCCTGGAAACGTTATAGTGCAGGGTTGGAGGAAACTGGAAATTTGTTTAAAAATTGAAGCAAACGGGCACCGGGGTGGCTCAGTCAGTTAGGCGTCCGACTTTGGCTCAGGTCATGATCTCACGGCTCAAGGGTTTGAGCCCCGTGTCGGGCTCTATGCTGACGGTTCAGAGCCTCGAGCCTGTTTTAAACTCTGTCACTCCCTCTCTCTCTGACCCTCCGCCACTCACACTCTGTCTCTGTCTCTCTCAAAACTAAACAAACATTAAAAAATGGAAGCAAACAAGAACAAATTTTTTGGTGCCCAAACCTGGGAAATCATCCTTTTTTTTATTTGAGAGAGAGAGAGTGCATGTAGGGGAGAGGGGCAGAGGGAGAGAGAGAGAATCCCAAGCAGGCTCCAACCCCTGTGCAGAGCTGGATACAAGGCTCAAATCTCACAGCCATGAGATCATGACCTGAGCTGAAGTTGAGAGTCAGGTGCTTAACCAACTGAGCCGCCCAGGTACCCAAAACCATATTTTTAGTTGGCTTTGCCATGCTGAGACTGAAAGCGGACGGCACTCGGCCCAAATCCTGCAGTTAACATTCATACCTAGTCTGACACACTAACAACATTTCCTTTTTCATGCTCAGACTGCCTGCGAGAATCGCGAGTCTCTTCCGTTCTCTGTAGATGTTCGTTTTGGCTGAAAAGTGATAAACACAATCCCGAGTAGGGGGGAGGGTACCGTAGTTTCAGCATTTTACAGTAAGGAAAAGTTCTGGGTCTTCCTAAAGTTTCTAAGGTCGTTTCACATCAAACAATATGAATTTTCCTTAGAATAAGCGTGAAAAGTAAGTTTTTAAACAGAGTCACTGGAATTATATACAAAGTAGGGGAAATGGAGTTTGTTCTGAGTTGTTTTACTCTTTTTTTTTTAATGTTTATTTAATTAGAGCAGGAGCAGGGCAGGGGGACAGAGAGAGAGGGGGAGAGAGATAATCCCAAGCAGGCTCTGCCCTGTCAGCACAGAGCCCCATATGGGCTTGAACTCAGTGAACCGTGAGATCATGACCTGACACGGGATCAAGAGTTAGATGCTTAACCAACTGAGCCACCAAGGCACCCAATTCTGAGTTGTTTTAAAAAGAACAGGAAAAAATGTTTTGAGGTGCCTGGGTGGCTCAGTTGGGTAAGTGTCTGACTCTTGATCTCAGATCAGGTCTTGATCTCAGGGTCATGAGTTTAAGCCCCGCATGGAGCCTGCTTTAAATAAATAAATAAGTAAATAAAGAGAAGAACAGAAAGGCATTTGCCAGAATTGTGATGATGGGGTGTTGTGCGTGTCCTTGGGCATGCTCTGAGCACACGCATGGATGGACTCCCCTGCCACGAAGTCATTTGGTACTGATGTGATGCCTCTGGGAAACGTTGGAATCCTGGAAGTGAAATAATAGAGCTAAAATAGAGCCCTCCGCTGCATTTCCTGGTAGCTAAGCTAAACTTGGTCTCATCTGACTTGCTGTAGCCCAGGGTGTGGACCGGGGTTCTCAGAACCTGGAGTGGACACCTTGGAGTCCATGACTTTCATTTGGGGATCCATTTGAGACTTCCCTTACGGCCTTCCCGTTACGCCGAGGCAGTGATGTGTTCCAGCAAGAGCCGCCCTTGCCTCCACCGGCTCACCTTAGCAGCCGTGTTCTCATTTGCCTTTGCAGAGCGCTCACGTGAGATTTTTTTAATTTGGCAAGTGAGACAAATGCTTGTGGCCCTGCAGTAAAGACTGGTATCCACAGAGAACCGGCCCTGTTGCGTCACATTTCTCTCCAAGCCAAGTACCTTTCCCGGCGGTACCCGGCTTCAAGGGAGAAACTTGGTGGCCTCTGTACTACAAAGGACTTTCCAGGTCATCCAGTCCTCTCCCTTCATTATACAGATTTGGGACATAGGGACATAGGCCCAGACAGCGGAGTGGGCAGCCCAAGAAAGCATGCAGAGCTCCTCCGCCTCTGGGTGGCCATGCGCTCCCCTGAGACCTGGACCCCCCAGCTGTGGGCAGCACACGGCAGCTCTGGCTCCGTGCCTCCGAGCTTACCGCCTCCATCCTGCCTAGATCTCTCTTCTTTGCAGGGCTGGAGACTCTAAGTTCCCAGCTCATCGCTGAGTCATTTAACCTGTAGGAAAATAGGAAAAGTTACCAACCTCCCCTGCGGGCATTCAGTCTCCTGATGTGTACGATTTCAGGCCTTGAGAGAGGGATGCAACTTGTACCCTTTTCACAAAAGGCCAAGTGCGCTTCCATTTTGAACGCCCGCATTGCACCTGTGGTCAACCTGTGAGCACATGCCCACTCTGCATATGTGGTAAATTACCTTTTTTAAACTGTTTGTTTATATTTGAGAGAGAGAGGGAGAGAATCCCAAATAGGCTCTGCACTGTCAGCACAGAACCTGATGCAGGGCTCGAACTCCTGAACCATGAGATCATGACCTGCAGATTTGGGGCTCAACATTCTCTTATTCTAGGCCCAAGAATCGTGGTTTAGGGGGAAAAAATGGAGGCAAGGTAAAGACCAAGGAAAAGCCTCTGTCCACTTCTCCCTTGAAGAAGAGACACAAAGAATGAAATAAAGGATGTTTTTAAATAAGAAGTGATAAAGGAGACCGTGGAGACGTAGGGGAGGAAGACATCCTCATTAACAGCTGGGCCCAGAGCTGTGGATGAGGTTTAGGGAGCTGGGGAGTTGAGGGAGCATGGCAGCTCGGCCCTCCTCTGGGAAGTAGCCGGGAGATGGCTCTGGCCAGCTGGGCATAGAAGGGAAAGGAGAACACAGAACTCAGGTTCATGTGTAGATGAAGCCCCCTCACAAG